>JABUQX010057756.1:12500-24857 GCA_015478945.1 Trachelipus rathkii
TTATATATATAATTTATATATATATATATATATAAATATATATATATATATATATATATTATATAATATAAATTATATATACTATAATATTATAGTATATATATATATATATATATATATATATATATATATATATATATATTAATATAAATATACTATATAAACTACTACATACTTAGTTACTGAACTTACATCTAATATAACTCATACTCATTGAATGATTAAGTTCTTACAAAATAGAATAGCAGTCCTGCAATTCCTCCTTATTTTCTACATCACTGCGCATACTCACTTCTCCTCATGCAAGGCGAAAAACACTATTCCACCACTAACCTCATGAGACGATTAGGGAGGTAGAGCAGCAACAGCAATTTCAGCTTCTTTTACAATGTCTTGATACTCTTCGAAAGTAAATAAGAAATTTCCACTCTTTCAGTGCAGCAAATAATTTTATTTAAAACATTAATGGATATTGTGTACAAGGAATTAGGAAAGGAACTTGACCTTTTCTTGACCCAATCGACGCTTTCGACTAAGCTCTTCAATATCTTGAAGCTTTTCATACTAATCTTCTGAACTTTCTGAAGAAATGACTTGAGAAGGTAGTAACGGAGATAGTTGTAGTTTCATCACTTACAATATGTTTAGATGTAACCTTTTCTTCTTGAACCTTCCTGCAACCCTTTACTACAAATGGCCACATTGCAAAGTGCAAGATTTAGCTTTTTTGTTGTTTGTTCTTCAGTTAAAAGCTTACCCTGTAGATTGGATCAATATAAACAACAGCTTGTATAATCAATGAGAGAAATTTCTCTTCGTACCATGGAGTCTTTTATTCCTTCAGTTTCTTAAATATAGATGGTATAGGGTTGAAGGTTGAATTTATTAGAAGTATATTCAAATTGAAAAACCAAAATCGTTTTTATCTTTTTCGCAGTTAGTATTCCTATTTTGTCATGTCAAGTCGAAAGTCAATAAACTTTGCATAAGTGATTGAAGTCAATCACAGAGTCACATTTATAACTTTGTTAGAAAAAAAGTTTCGGATAGAACAGAACCCTAAGGAACGCCGCTATTTATAGATTTAAAGGATGAACGGTGGCCGTCTAAAATCAGCTCAGAGATAGGGAATGGCACCAAAAGAGGGGAGTTTAGAAGTCAAAGCTTTGTGCCAGACTATCGAAGGTTTTCGATATATCTGGCACCACAGGAAAAGATTCACCGAAATGTCGAAGGGCTGAGGACCAAGAATCAGAAGAAGGATAAAGAAGATCACCAATAGAACACCCCTTACGAAAGCCATACTGGTGATAGGATTTGAAGAATTGAGATGCTTTCAAATCTTTCAATTAAGGATAGATTAGAAAACTTTATAAAGTGCGGAGGTTAAAGCGATTGAACAAAAATTTGAGGTTGAGAGGGGTCCCCTTTTTTTCGAACCAAGTTAAGCGTTTTCAGCATGAAGGGATGATCGAAGTTGAAAGATAGAGACGAAATATTCTACAAGGCAGGGTACTAAATCTGAAACAAGTTTAAAATACCACATAAGGAATACCATCAAGATCGTACACCTTCTTAATGTTAAACTCAGAGAGAGCAGAAATAACACTTTTAGAAGATATCACAATATCAGGCATAAAATGAGATGGAGGGGATGGTAAAGGAAAAATAGTACCAAAATCGTCTAAGGTGGAAGTAGAGGAAAAAGGTTTGAGTGCTGGTTTTTAAACTTTATCAAAAAGTAAAAGGGCAGTTGTGCTATCGGAAGATAGCAGAGGATGGAAAGAGGAAAAACAATGTTGAGTCGACATTTTTTGAAAAATACCAGAAAGAGCCTGAGGGAGAGGAACCAGAAAATAGTCGAAGAATTTAGGATAGTCAGTTGAGTTATGAAGCCAATATGCAGAGGAATGCATTTATAAAACCATCGTTTGCTAGGTTAGTTTGTTGCTGAAGACAACAGTAATCCTTGAAGGCACCTCTCTGCGGCGAATAGCCTAAGAACAAGCGGAGTTAAGGAGACAAGGAAAAGTTTTGGCGGTGGTGAGCGTTGAAATCACCAAGAAAGATAGGATGATTTCAGAGAAAAAGGAAAAAGAGAGAAAGTTTTCGAATTTGGAGTTTAAATAGTCGAAGAATTTAGGATAGTCAGTTAAGAAAAGGTCTAGAATGTTGGGTTCATCTTCAAGACGATCAGGGATACGAATAGGGAGATGCAACAACTGCTTGAGGTCATTTTGGTTAGAAGAGTGGTAGACAAGTTTATCAGTTGTATCTTGAGAATTTGAGGAAAAGTTTTGGTGGTGGTGAGCGTTGAAATCACCAAGAAGGATAGGATGATTTCAGAGAAAAAGGAAAAAGAGAAAGTTTTCGAATTTGGAGTTTAAATAGTCGAAGAATTTAGGATAGTCAGTTGAGTTATGAAGCTAATATGCAGAGGAATGCATTTATAAGTAGATTGACAGGACAGCCTGAGCCATAAGGTTGAAAATTGGGAAGACTCCAAATCAGAGACAAGAGAACAAACATCACAGAACACATAAGCATATCAACCACCTTTGACTGAAAATTGAGGATTGAGACAGTAAGACGGAATAGAGAAGGGTTTTCTGTCAGAACGCTTGAATTACCAGAGTTTAGGTTAAGAACAAGAGATGAGGTTTAGAGGAGGAGAGGTGATGCTCAACAAAGTGGAAGTTAGAGTTAAGACTGCGAAGGTTGCATAAATTAGTGAAGATAGAAGACGGTGAATCAGAATAGGTCTGCAAATCCGTGACGGCGCCAACCATCCCATCGGAGGCTGTCAACTCAAGTGGAGATGGGGGAGGGAGTGGATGAGGCCCTTTTTTGGGGGGGGAACTGGCACCTTTGGCTATTCCGAGACTACCCTTGTAGATGCCATTTTTAACTATTTTTTTTTTTTTTTTAAACGGAAACGTTGTTTGTGATAATATTTATGGTGACGTGAATTAATTAGGAAATACTCCAGTGTAAGAAGAATGTAGAGATTAGGGTAAAAAGGGGTGAACCATTGGGTACTTGAGTGAAATGAGATCTACCCTAACACTCAATGTAAGCCAAAATGGGGGCTAATCTCGTAGCTTTGGATGAGCTCTCTTCTCTTCTCTTCTCTCTCTCTCTCTTCTTTCGTTCTCTCTCTCTCTCTCTCTCTCTCTCTCTCTCTCTCTCTCTCTCTCTCTCTCTCTCTCTCTCTCTCTCTCTCTCTCTCTCTCTCTCTCTCTCTTCGCTCTCTCTCGTCTCGTCTCTCTCTCTCTCTCTCTCATCTCTCTCTCTCTCTCTCTCTCTCCTCTCTCTCTCTCTCAATATATATATATATTTAATATATATATATATTATATTATATATCATATATATATATATATAATATATATATATATATAAATATATATATTATATATATTATATATGTAATATATATAATATATATATATATATATAATATATATATATATATATTATATATATAATTATATATATATATATAATATTATATATATATATATTATATATATATATATTTCTTTAGACTTTTTCATATGGCTTACATATGTCATACAATATGTATAGATTCTCTGTAGACATTTGAGAAAATTATATATATATATATATATTATATATATATATATAATATATATATATATATATATATAATATTATATTATATATATATTTCTGATGGGTAAAAATTCAAAACCACTTAATAGAGTTGAGCGTCTTACATGTGCTTCGAAATTCTCACCCTCAAGAGAGCCTTTGTTCAGTCGTTTAGAATTTACCCAAGAAACAGTAAGCGTACTTTTTTTTTTTTTTTTTTAATTTCGTAAGCTTAGAGCAGGGGTTCTCAAACTCTTCCCGTTTAGTACCACCATAATTATCATACCATTGTTCATTACCACTTAAACATGAAATGAATTCAGAATTATAATATATATATTAAAACTAATTTAATATGCAGTGACACCATAATGGGAATATATCTTTTCGGCGAGAGCTTATTATTAAAACAGTTACAAGCACTTTGATTTCAACATTATGCTACATTCCCTTTGATTAATGTTTTTTAATACCAGCAAGCTTAGTGTGAAGTGTGTGTTTGTTCTGTGCAAAGTAGGTTTTGAATTCTAAGAGCAGTATTAGAAAGATATACTCGAACGTTAAGCTGTGCTCGATGTTAGTTTTCGTGATCAGTAGCGTTGACATCCTTGCTCACACGTCTGAATACTAGGGAACATCAGAAAAAAAGTTCAGAACAGCATCAGCCACAACAGGGTAAACTTCATTTATTTGAGATCAGAAATTTGTCAGGGAAATTGTTTCAAATGAATCTTTTGTAATTGAGTCATTCATCAAAATAAAGTATACTGGGCTGATCAATCTCTGGTTCGTGTTCGCTTTCATGCATCCTCTTCTTTAAGCGAGCACTCTAAAGGAAAATTTGTTTGTTTGATCAATTATAATAACCCACACAGCTGCCTAGCTCTCACTTTTTTTTATAGCGTTGAGATTGCTTTGGTTTGAACAAACCTTAACACTTCTTCATCATTTGCAAACTATTGAATTTGCGAATTCATCTATCAATGTTGTGAAAAGTGATGCCTTCTTTGATTTGCCTGTTATTGAAGAACTCGCATTTATAAGCACATGAGAATTTTAGATGTCAAGCGTATTTTATGAAGATATTACAAATGAGAAGCCTAGCTTGAAGATTCTTCTTAAAATTTCCGTCGAATCGTCTGATCCATGGTGAAAATTGCACAATTGATAATTTCACAGTAATTTCTACTAACCCTGCTATTTATCAGCTCCTTTCTTACCTACCTATTACCTCCTCCTTACTAATGACCTCATCCCCAAAATACCAATTCCTTCTTGCACCATCAAATCCACACACATTCACCATGATCTCTTCATTTACTGCCAATGTTATTGCAGATTTTCGAAGTGTTCCTTCCACATTCCCCTCACATCCATTTAATTCATCGGACGAAAGCACCTTCCCTATCATTATTCTATAAGCAGATTTCCTTATTCTCATTCTTAACGCTTTCGCGCTTTTTCAGAAGAGCTTCCTATCCCTGTAAATATATATCTTATATATATATATATATATATTATATATAATATATATATATATATATATATATAATTATATATATATATATATATATATTATATTATATATATATATTACCTATATTTTCGACACATTTGTATAAATTTGTTATAAATGTTATAAAGAAGTAAAATTGAGAAAGTATATTTCTAAATAGAATTTTATTATGTATGTGTTCATGTAGAAATTATTTTTATGTTTAGTTTTTTTTGGATAATAAAAGTTTAAAAATATGGGAAGTGTATATGATTGAAAAGAAAATGGAACAACATATTACTCTATGAAAATAAATATATTTAAAAAAATATTAACAATGGTTTTTCTACAACTACTACTACTACTACTACTACTACTACTACTACTACTATACTACTACTACTACTACTTCTTACTTCTATAACTACTACTACTTAATACAGATGTAACTGTTAATACGAGTAAGTCATGGAGGCGGGTTAGTAGATTCGGGATCCAATCTTAACAATAATGTTTATGTAACATTACATTTTATACAAGTCAAAAGGCAAGTTTAGCTTTGTATTCGACAGTAACAAAATCTGGCACCTTGCATATTTAGCTTCGATGTGCAAGCTCCTCTCAGCTCTGACTTGAATCCTAATATAGGGTTACAAGAATCTTCATTATTTATTAGTTATTAATTATTATTATACTATTATTATTATATATTATTATTATTTATTAATTATTACTTATTATTATTATTATTTATTATTATTTATTATATTATTATTATTATTATTATTATTATTATTATTATTATTATTATTATTATTATTATTTAGGAAATTCTACATCAGCTTTTTAATATAGCATAAGTTTTTAGTTTTTACTTCCAATTCCCTAAATAATGTTCTTCTGATATTCATTTAATTTCCTAATCTTAATCTAGAGAATAATTGACAAAGAAAGTAGGAGGCATATTTATATTTTATTAGTTCCTGACCGGTTTCGTTCGTAAACCTCGTTATCTTCAGAGTTCGATTCTAACAGTTGAATGAATTATTTTACAATAGTTTAAAAATTAAAATTACAAATTAGATTTAGATTTTAGATTTAGTATTTCATATTATGTTACTTAAGCAGCACCGCTTTAAACCCAGTTAATTATACGGAACATTTATTTCACTGAGCATAACAAGACAACTGAACCTGATATTTCAAAATCATGGTTAAAATTTTACACTCCTCATGTGAAAGCCAAAAACTGAAATAGCTGAGGCTTATTACATAAAACATTCTAAAACCAGACATTAACATAAAGATCAACGTATTGTCCCTTAAGTTAAATATAATGATGAAATACTAAAATCTAAAATCTAAAATTTCTAATGTTCTTTCATTTACTCCACAACTATCGTTGAAAACCTCCAGTTCAATTGTAGATCGAAACTCTGAAAGATGCGAGGTTTACGACGAAATCGGTCAGAATCTAATAAATATAAATATGCCTCCTACTTTCTTTGTAAATTTTTTATTCTCTAGATTAATATTAAGGAAATTAAATGAATATCAGAAGAAAATATTTAGGGAATTGGAAGTAAAAACTAAAACTTATATTACTATTATTATTATTATTATTATTATTATTATTATTATTATATTATTATTATTATTATTATTATTATTATTATTATTATTATTATTATTATTATTTTTATTATTATTATTATTATTATTATTATTATTATTATTATTATTATTATTATTTTATTATTATTATTATTTTATTATTATTATTATTATTATTATTATTATTATTATTATTAAGTTATTTTCACAAAATGTGTGTTCATATAGGACGTAAAGCAGTAAAGCAGTAAAGCAGTAAAGCAGTAAAGCAATAAAGAAGTAGCACATACCGTTTTGTGCTACTGCTTTACTGCTTTAGGGTCAATAAAAAACATGTTTTTATTAAAAAAATTAAGAACTTTTTAGCAAAATGAAATGTTTTTCAAAAACAAAATGTTTTACAAAAACTTTAATGATGAAACAGGTTTTCTGTAAATTAAATAAAAATGTCTTAGTACAAATAAATGTCAAACTCTATGTATACAAACTCTGTAGGTATCATTGTTCAAGGTTTGATATAACACACAATAGACAAGTCGCTTGCAAGTTTTTATTCAAGCCCCGCAGTACTAAATTTCGTCTTCTTCTTCAGCTCCAATCTAACTCAACGTAGGAGTCTATCTGACTCCGGCTTCAACATTAGTCTAGTTTCAGATTCTAGTTTCTGAACCAGGATCTATATATCTTGGTCATGACATTCCTATATCTGGCACTTCTCATAATATTATTAATACAAGCATATTAACATATTTTTTAAAAAGAAAAATGTTGATCTTTCTAAGTTGCAAGTTGTTGGTTGTGATGGAATAGTGGTTAATACAGGTTCTAAAAATGATATCATAAGACAACTTGAGCTCTCTATGGGACGTCCTTTGCAATCATTTGTTTGTTACATACAAATGAATTACGATTACGTCCATTTATTGCAATGTTAGGACGGAAAAACTACTGAACCGAAAGGATACTGTGGAGAAATTGGAAAATAGAATCTTTCAAAAAGATGCCTGTAATGAGCTTTGAAAAGATAGAAATAACTTTGCCTAATGTTGCTCTTGATAAACTTAGAACAGATCAACGATATCTCTTGCGAAATATGTACTGTAATTTCATACGGAAATATTTCATTAATCTTGTCATGAAATTATCGTGAAAATGAGTCATTCCAGGTGGTTATCGACAGCAAATAGAATTTTGAGATTATATGTTTTAACAAAAAATCTATCGGGGAACTTGAAAGTTTTAACAGAGTGTGTTATTAGAGTATACGCATGTGCATGGTTTGATATTAAAACTCAATCATCTCTTCGGCATGGGAGGCAGCACTTTTACAGCATAATAAAAAAAATCTTGATTTCTGCCTGAAGAGTTAAAGAGCATAATAGATCGAACATCGCAAAGAAACGCATATTTTGGTCATCCAGAAAATACTCTGCAACAATGTTGGCCGATAGCCGAAAACACATGAGAGAGTTGGGCCTTCGAAGAATTTTAAAATGTAGACAAATAGCTAAAGTAGAACAAAATGTTGGTCAATTTAAGATTCCTACGTTAAATTTCAAAGCAGACGACTATATAGATCTAATTGACTGGCATTCAGTTACACTTACTGAACCACCACTTACAGTATCTATTTCTGATAATGAATTTAAGGCGATGGCTTTGGACGTTCCTGCTAAAAGTAATATTTTAAGATTTCCATGCCATTCACAAGCAGTAGAGCGCTGCGGCAAATTAGTTACTGGAGCATCAGCCCCGGTGTGGTAACGGAGATGGATTCACTAGATTAAGAATGACGTCTAGAATTGCATTACCCAAATTTGAAACCAAAAGTCAATTTCTCTAAGTTCTATGAAGCAATTAACCTAAATGTATAAGAACAAAGGGTGGGAGGGTCGTGAAACTCGATATGCAGCCACCACCACGTGGTTGATTCTGGCTTGTTATCACACAGAAAAAAGCGAAGAACTGCATGAAAAATTCATAAATCTTGAAATGTTATAGAGATTTCTGTGGCAAATGGGCAATCAAAGATTACGTTTTAATAAGTTCAAATTTCACACAGATGATTACACTTATAGGTACCAACTTTTCCGCATATAGGCTAATAAATTGAGCTAAACTTTTTCACTCCACCCTACTGTACATGCCGGTCCCAAGCCATGATAAGAGGAAGATTGCCATGACAGGCCTAGCAAGCTAGTGTATATGTATATATAATACTATATATATATATATACTACTATATATATATGTATATATATCATATTATATATATTTAAATATTATAAATATATATATATATATATATAGTATATATATTATATATATATATATATATATATATATATATATATATATATATATAGTATATATATATATACGTATATATAATAATACTATATATATATAATATATATCTATATATACTATATATATATACTAATACATATATATATATTTATATATATTATATATATATATATATATATATATATTATATATACTATATATATATATATATATATATATATATATATACTATAATATATATTATTCTATTTCAGGTTTAGTATTTCCAAACTTTTAATATTGCTATAACATATACATAGGAAATAATTATTATAAACAAGTATTAATGCTGTTTTTTTTTATAATGCCACGTCAGTGTAAAATTAGCCCTAACCTATTTTGTTTATGCGTGTGAGAACTTACATTTAAGCCAGACAAACAATGTAGCTTCTCACCTTTAGTTTAGAAATGCTTTATGTATTTGTACTTTGACATATTAAAGTTGGGCACCAGGATATGTCCTGGGCTCCACATGTAATCTGCCAATTCATGTGTCCAGGAATCTAACGAAACTGATTTAAAAGGCAAAACCGTAGCCCTATGAAATTTGCCTGTTCCTTATTGATTTGCGAGGAACCGACAAATCACGCCAACGCGCTTGTTACTTCAGTTATTGGAAAAATGCTGCAGGCGGTTCTCTTCAAAATCCAAACATTGGAACTCAGCAGTCCAAACTTACACACCGCAATGCATCCAGTTCCTCATTCAGATGATCTTCCAGTACCTACACCTCTCCCGATGGATTTACTGTTGACTCAGAGGGATGAACCTCCAATCATGACACAAGCCGGCTATTTAAGATCCTACTTTGAACCATTCCAATATCTATGCACATGTTCACATCATGCAAATCACACTCAGGAGGAACTTAACGATCTTGTAAGCGAGAATCGTAAAAGCTCCTCACAAAGAGCACTCAGAATTTGCTGGCTTCTAGGCTTTTCAGGGCTAGCAATCTATTAGAGGAAAGATGCAAACCTTAGTTCATTTAGTTTTGCAACTATTTTTGCGCAGAAAGATAGCATTGTATATTGCTGTGATTGCTGAATGGCCTATTTTGTTAAGGCATTCGCTGGGGGGAGATGAGCATTAAAAACTAGCAGAGTGAGAGCCTGTTTATTGCATTCCTTTCCAAAACGCAGTCTCAAGGGCAGTGCTACTCCATATAGGCAATGTTTTTCCGTCTTTTCTCTAGCATATTCTACAAATACAAGGGAAACGTACGAAGTTATGAGTTCGATACTTAACCTGAGTTGAGGCACTACATTTAAATGGCACATTTGTGGGGGACCTGACAGGTTCATGAACTATCAAACAGGCATGCAACAGGGATTACACAAAATTCTTGCTGCCTTCCTCTGCAGGGATAGGAACAGCCGTTGACAGAAAAAAAATCAGCTCATTCGGGAAAAAGGCCAAAACCTCAAACGATATAATTTCAATCCTGCCGACCAAAAACATATTCCACCATGAACTTACCTTGTGAATACGCCAGTTGTCCTTTTTTCCACCTTTGCACATTAACTTGGTTTGATGAAAATATCTTGTAAAAGGCTCTTGACAAAAGAAGGTGTGGCATTCTTGCATCTCAGGAACAAATTCACCAAGATTTAAGTGGAGGCAAGATACAAAGAAGGGTTTTTTTATTTGGCCCCCAAAATTAAGAGCAGCTCTTCCGAGATTGCGGAGAGACGAAAGGAAAACTGGTCAGAAGGAACAAAAAAGCGGCCTGGCTTGGCATTGCAAAACCAGTGTGCTCATGTTTCCTTGGAATGAGGGAAAGCTTGAAAAACTTATGCCATTTCTTTGTACGTCACCATGGTGCGATTGCCTTTCGTGATTATAGGTTGCAATATCTTAAAACTTACACTTTTAGTGGACTCAACATCTGAACTTCTTCGCCCCCAACCTTGGCACAGTTAGTGATGAGCATGGTGAAAGGTTTCACCAGGACATCTCTATGTTTGAAAAGAGTTTCAGTGGGCGATGGAATGAAAGTATGCTTGCTGAATATTGCTGGTCTCTTACCAGGGACACACCAACAGATGCTACTAGAGGAAACGACCAAAAAAAATCATTTTAGTGTGCTGCTTGCTATAATAACCAAGACACTGTTACAATTCAATGTAACACCAATATGCATAAATTGAGGAGCTGTGTAACAAAAAAAAAACGGCTACGCGATGGAGGCTTTTTTGCGTCTTCATAAAGTAACAATCAGCTTTCTGTTTATACAGAATCACATATTTTCATGTAAAGGACAAAAAAAAATTTGTTGTGCAGTGTTATCTACACTTCCACTTTTATTATTATTAATTTATTATTAGTTTTATCACATTATATTATTATTAATATCAGTAGATTGTAGAGTGAATCCCAATCTCTAGCGAATATACTATATATATATATATATATATTATATATAATATATATATAATATATATTATATATATAATATATATATAGTATATATATATACTATATATATATACTATATACTATATATAAAAGCATATATAATAAAACACTGATCTATCAAATTAATCTATAATTTAAATACATATCTATTTCTGTATCCATATATATATAATATATATATATATCATATATACTATATATATATATATATTATATAATATATATATATAACATATTACCACCAACTCACGGGCTGGGCCCTTTTTCAAGGAGGGGGCAGAAATAAATACATGAAAACCCACTCAAGCCTAACGCAAATCTCTTAGGTAAGCGCAGACGTGGGTTTTAAAGAGAGGAAGATTAAATACAGATGGAAAAACAGATGATGGCAAGGAGTTCCACAGAACAGAAGTGGCTGGATAGAAGGAGGCACCACAACGAAGGAGTCTGGGATTTTCAATGCTCACACAAAATTCATGCAAGAGCATGGCACCCTTTGTATTACGAGAGTGACCGACGCAATGGAGGTGGAATGCGAGCGGCCAACTCCTCTGATATCTACCGTTGTAGTACCTATAGTAAAGAGATAGTGCGCCCAAACGTCAGCCGTCGCCAGAGAACTAGAGGTCAAAGAGAATTTGAAAGTACAGGTGACAGTTTATTTGTCTCTTAGCTTTCGGACGATCAACCCTATCAATAGAAGGTCCCCCGTGGGCCGGAGCTCCCCCCCCCAAATGTGAGAACAGTACTCCAGTTGAAGATGGAATGAACCAGCTCATCCCCTCGATGATTATGACTTCTACCTTTTCAGCAGTGAGCGAAGCATCCTCCGAGTCAAAGCAAGATTCACTCCAAGCATAGTTTGC
>JABUQX010057757.1:0-2500 GCA_015478945.1 Trachelipus rathkii
AGTTATATATATATATAGCATATATATATATATAGTAAGATATATATATATATATATATATATATATATATATATATATATATATATATATATGTATATATGTATATATATGTATATATATATACATATATATATATAAGAATATATATATATATATATGTATATATATATACATATATATATATATATATATATATATATATATATATATATATATATATATATATATATATATATACAGAGAAAGAGTGAGAGAGAGAGAGAGAGAGAGAGAGAGAGAGAGAGAGAGAGAGAGAGAGAGAGAGAGAGAGAGAGAGAGAGAGAGAGAGAGAGAGAGAGAGAGAGAGAGAGAGAGAGAGAGAGAGAGAGAGAGAGAGAGAGAGAGAGAGAGAGAGAGAGAGAGAAAGAGAGAGAGAGAGGGCTGTCTAAAAAGTTTCCGACCTTCAATTTTCGCGCGTAAAGTATTGATGCTAGGATTGGTTTACTGTGCACATTTGAAGAAGAAAATGTAATGCGCATGCTTAAAATTTTTTTCCTCGTTCCGGTGAGTCAGTCATTCGCTACGTGCAGTCGAGTGCGGTGCTGTTGTACGTGCTCATCAAAATTTGATTTTTCATAAAATGAGTGAGCGAGGTAAACAACGCTACTGCATAAAATTTTGTCAAAAGCTTGGTGAATCTCAAAGTGAAACAATTCGTAAGATTCAGATGGTGTTTGGAAACGATGCTATGGGAATAACACAAATTAATGAGTGGTTCAACTGATTCAAAAAGGGACGGACATCGGTGGAGAGTGATCACCGTTCTCGGAGGCCAAAAACTGCTCGGAATGAAGCTGTTGTTGAGAGCGTATTAAATCTCATAATGGGAGATCGTCATTTGACCGTACGAGAGATTGACGTAGAAGTTGAGATCAGTAAAAATTCCGCATATGCAATTTTTGCGAGATGATTTGAACATGCGGAGAGTGGCTGCGAAATTTGTGCTAAAGCTTTTGTCGCTGGAACAGAAAGAACTACGTCTTGCAGTTGCACAGGACTTGCTGGATACTGCCAACACTGACCCTGAGTTTCTGAACAACATTATAACTAGATGTGGGTCATGGATGTACGGCTATGACCCAGAAACAAAATCACAGTTGTCGCAATGAAGGCATTCCACATCCCCAAGGCCGAAAAAAGCGCAACAGGTGAAAGAAGCCAAATCAAGGTGATGCTAACAGTGTTCTTTGATATCCGTGGAATTGTGCATCACAAGTACGCACCGGAAGGACAAACAGTGACAAAAGAGTATTTATTATCAAGAAGTGACCCGCCGACTCCGTGAAGCAATTCGCCGCAAAAGACCAGATCTCTGGAGGGCAAAAAATTGGCATGTGCATCACGACTATGCTCCATCTCATTCATCGCAATTGATTCAGACTTTCTTGGCAAAACATGGAATTGCAGTCATTCACCAACCTGCCTACTCACCAGACATGACTCTTTGCGACTTCTGATTATTTCCGAAATTGAAGAGCCCATTGAAAGGATTCTGTTTTCAGAGTAGAAACGAGATAATGCAGAATGCGACGGCGATGTTGAACACCATTTCAAAAGAAGAAATGGGGGATGCTTTCGATGGAAAGAATTTTTAGAAAGGTTTTGCAAGGGGCCTGCTTTGAAGGGGATTAAAGTCCCAATCCAACTTGTTACTTATTTTTGAGCCAGGCGTGGTTTCTAGTTAGCCCTCGTATGTATACCTACTTTACTTTTTTATTTCTTTCTCGTCCCCTGGCCACCCTCACTTCAGAGTGACCATGCCTCGCTAAGATACCCCGTCCCAGCAGACCAGCTTGCTTCAAAGATCATTTAGGATTGTGATGTCCCAGATTGTTCTGGGACGGTAGTTAGCAGGACGCTCTAGAAGGAAATGAGGCACAGTTTTCTGTTCCTGGTAGAATTTTGTGCAGATATTTGATGTGGTCTGGTTAAGTTTAAACCTATATTTGTAGTATTGTATATTTGGGTGGTGGCCACATCTTAGTTTGGCCAAAGATGATTGGATTGTTGCAGGCAGAAAGTCGAATTCAGATGCGATTTCTTGCGGATGTTCATTTAGTATATTTTTGGTTGTCGGTTTTTTAAATAATTTTCAGTTAGGTGTATATGTATTTGTTTGGTATAAGTGGTGTTGCCTTGTGAGGACTGGATATTGTTAAGGATTTGTTTGAATTATAAGGCTGGGGAGGATGGAGGTTGTTTAAACCTGTGGTTAGTCGGGTTGGAAAGTGCAGTGTGGCGTGGGTGTTGAGGTGTTTGTGTTTTAGGGTAGAACTGTGTTCCTATCATTTCTAAATGTTTATCTATGGGTAATATTTTTGTTTCTTCGTGTAAGTGTTGTTGTGGAGTTGTAGATGTTTATCCTGTTATAATTCTGAGTGCCTTGTTTTGGGTGGTTTGAAGTGTTCTCTTGTTTCTCTTGGTTAATATTGGATGTCACATAAGGTACGCGTAATTTAG
>JABUQX010057757.1:7500-27500 GCA_015478945.1 Trachelipus rathkii
CCAACCTACAAATAAGTTACCATAGAAATTAAAATTGTTTGAACCAACTCTTTATTCACTTCATTTCAATGTTTACTTAAACTTTTGAAGTTCAATATTTCAGTTTTAATGATTTCTGGGTTGTTTTCTTTTTCTTCTTGCATAACTACATCCAATTATAAATCATAATTTTTAGGTTTAACCACTAGCACTTACCGGGTAGGGGTAAAGTGGTGGACCCCTATCGATTTTGACATACATTAAAAAAAAATGAATTTCTATAAGATAAATGTATTCCAGTAATATGTTACTGTTAACTCCAGCTTCCATATTCATTGCTTTTGGTGTTTTTGTTGTTCCCGGTATTCACATTTTACTTCTACTTTATTGAACCTACAAACACCATTTCAATTTTTTGGTATTCCCGAAACACTAACAAATCTGAGGAAATATTATTTTATACTTAAAAATAGCAAAGTCAATAAAAAATTAATAAAAACTAATGAATGAAGCACAGAACTTGAAACGAAGCTGATCTGTCATATTTTGAGTTTCCTTTACATAATTATTGACTTCCTTAACAGGCAATATATCATTTACTAAGATTTAAAAAAGGTTTACCTCGAAAATGGAATTATATATCATAAAATGTGAAATGCAAAACAAGAAAGTAATATATATATATATATATATATATATATATATATATATATATATATATATATATATATATATATATATATATATATATATATATATATATTATAGGTTAGGGCTAAGTTTACGGTAACATCGATCCATACAGGTTAGGGCTAGGTTTATGGCAATGTCGATCCATACAGACCCGACGTAGCAGTTACCGGCAATAGAGCTAGGCTAGGTTAGTTTCTCTAACGAATCCAGCAAAACTTAACCTAAGAAATGATACATCCGTCGTTAAACCACACCTTAATCTCGGTGACACAACAAAATTTCACATTCAAGTGGGGCTTATATGAACCTGTTTTCAAACCAGAATTTATCACATTATAAACATACTCCTCCCTGGATTTTATGATGTATTTAAATTAATATTGCCAAAGGAAAGCGTTTTATTTATTTAATTACATCTCCAGATCGTGGTATTGATATATATATATATATATATATACAGCAGAAAGAGTATATATATATATATATATATATATATATAAATTTATATATATATATATATATATATATATATATATATATATATATATATATATATATATATATATATATATATATATCATCAGATGAAAAGTTCTGAATAGAATCCAGGTCATTTAAACTCCACTTAAAAGGGACCTTTTTTAAAAATAAGAAACCTGGATAGTGGAGTGGTCAAGACAATGGGTATTTCGATTCTTGAACGTGTTCTAAGGGAGTGTGCCTCTTAGCTCATGTCAGTCGTCCTTTAACTCTACTCTATCTATTATAATAATAGTTAATATTAACACTTTTCCCCCATTGCTTGAGGAATTTGCATGTTCAACCAAATCCAAGGAAGGGCAACAGCTCTGTACCTTCCACCTATTGCACAATAGCTTTCACTAAGATTCTGTCAAAGAATTTAAACTAATTTTAAACTCTCACTTCCTGGATCATCTAGAATCTCATTTCCTTTGGGCAATGGAGGTCAACTCTTGACATACTTTCTTTCTCATCAATTCTGTCTTTAGGGACCATGGGGAGTATTGTGCAGTGACGCATGAGATATTTATAACTTTCTTCAAGATATGAAATGAGGTGCTCTCTAAACTCCCTTTTGCCAAATTTTATCTTTTACTTTGTTTACTGATTTCTAGATCTCATTCAGTTCGTTTCAAATTGCTAGTTGTTAATAGAGAAACATCCACTTCTTTTCTATCGATTGTGTATTCTTCAGGGTTCTTCTTTTATATATATTCCTACGTTTAATTTATGTTTATTCCTTTCTTTCCAGACACTTCTGTTCTTTAAAATTTGTTGCTTTGATTTGTTTTCCTTACTTATTTAATCTTCCTTTCCTTGAAGGTGGCGTTTGGCCCCAGGTGGTTACCTATAAAAATAAAAAGCTTTGATTCTATCAATGGAAAGAACACGTTTCTTTATCTTTCTATAATTAAGTTTTATTGAGTTTTATTTACTTAACATCCATTATATTGCATTCCTTTAACTATATATAAATATATATATATATATATATATATATATATATATATATATATATATATATATATATATATATATATATATATAAATATATATATATATATATATATATATATATATATATATATATATATATATATATATAATATATATATATTTATAAATAAATATTCTTATTTATAGTATATATATATATATATATATATATATATATATATGTATATATATTATGAGGTATATATAATATAATTATATATATATATAAATCCTTAGTAAACAGCTTCTAACCTTCATGAAGTTTATGTAAATGAAAAGAGGTCTCTCTGTAATGCTTTGTCTTAGTCGGACAAAACGGAACGGAACGGAACGAGAGCAGGGAACAAGGCAAGTGATTTATTTATCGAGACGCGCCAACGAAGAACGAAGAAGCACTAAGTAAAAGGGAGCAATTTGCAACTTCATCGTCATCGGAAGCCCTTTATCGAGAACTACATTTAAACATGTTTCATAGCTTGATTTATGGCGAACCTAATCCAACGGACATGTCCCTTGTCGAAAGTCTTGCAGCCTCACCTTGTTTCTTTTGTAGCTTCTTCACCTTGTTTCTCTTTATCGCAAATCTTTACTTCCTTGTTTCTCTTCTTTTTCAAGGTATATTATAACCTCTGCTTTATATATATATATATATAAATATAAATATAAATATGTGAGAAAGATGATATATATATATATATATATATATATATATTTATATATATATATATATATATATATATATATATATATTCTTGTTTTCTATATTCCTTGGTATATACTTTTCATTTTTGCAGAGTTTTTACCACCACTTCCTGTAGATGATAAGGTGTAAAGTTATAATTAAAATGACAAAAATAAAGAACCAACACAAGCCCTACCAAACACAGTTTTGTGAGATGAGCACAGACGCAAACTTTAAAGTGAAAGAAGTTAAATTCGGCATGAGATACAGAGATGGAAGTAAATTCCACAGAATTTCACAGAACAGAGATGGTTAGAAAAAAGAAAACACCATAAATGTACAAGCAAGGAGTTGTCATTGTTCACATAAAATTCTTGTGCAAACACGATACCCCTTGTGCAATGAGAGCTTGATAGAGGCGAAAGCCTACGAGAGGGTGATTAGTTCCCACGAGCATATGTCCTTATAGTACCACTAGAAAAGAGAAAGCACCTACGTTGGGCGCAAAGGTAAAGGGTCAAGTGAATTGAAAAGTAAGAAACAGTTTCTAAGCCTTTTGGTCATTTACTCAACACAATCCAAAAGATGGGTGACATCTAAACGCTTCTTTAGATATTAGAGTGGTACTTCATACAAGGGCGGACGAGATCCTTGTATAGTTAAAACAGCTGAGTATAGGAAAAATTCTCTCGATCTAAAGAGAACCCCAACTTCTTTGAAATCTCCCTTGAAATAGTTATGTATTAGGATCCCAAGACAATTTTTTTGTTTAATGTTAAGGTCAAGGAAGTTTATACTGTCAACAAGAGAGAAGGGAGAATTATAAAAAGATATCAAAAAGATAGATGTCATTAAGAGTGAGATATTTTGTAGTGAAGCATAAGTCAAGGGTATTTCAAATTGATTGAGACAATCAGGAAAATGTGCAGATACCCTAATTCGTTGCTCAAAGTCGTTGAAAATGCTGAATTCTCCTCCATCCTTGGATCAATACGAGAGTACCCCATCTTTTCTTTGTTCTATATGCTGAAATTTCCGAAATAGAGAATCTCATCATGATAATCGGGATTATTTGACAAATGATACAAATTTTATTCAAATTACTTATGAATGATCTTGTGTTCGAAGATTTTATAAAATTTACACACATATATCTCTCCTCAAAAAAGTCAATCACCTTCCCACCATTCTCATTTTCTCTCTCAATCCCAAGGAAACCTATAATACCATAGATAAATTTCATGCTACAACCACACATACATTACCCTTCTCAAATTAAAATTTAACCATTAGTATTCTAGTACTCACGCAAAGAAGCTTAGCCTTTGAAAGCAAAGCGACGGCTTCAAAAAATAAATTGGGATGCCACAGAATTGTTGGCTTGTTCTGGTCTATGCTCTAATTTCCCCATTTTTAAACATTATTTTTCTTCTTCTAGACTCCACCTTTATTCTTTACTGAAACTCGTGTGTTAAGCTTTCAATTACAAAATCCTAATTTGCTCCCTCTAACTGCCTTAACCCTCAATTTTCAGCAAAATGTGATCAACTTCGATTATTCTAGTGTCTTTGATTTGGAATTTTTTGAATTCTCTATCTTAAAACTTAGACTCTCTCACCAACTTACTGCTAAATTCATCTATGTAAGTCTGTTTTCCAATTCAATTGACTATCCTAAATTCCTCTACTTCTATCATTATCTCTTCTTCACTCTTCTCTGAAATAATCATCATTCTTGGTGGTTTCGATCTTCATCACAGCCAATGGTTTTCCTCTAATTATGTAGCTGAAACTGGTAAGCCCGACTTCAATTTTTGTACTTACAGTATCCTCGAACAGATGGTGTAGTAAAAGTTTTCCATACTTTGATACTCCTAATAAGTTAAACTTGCGGTCGAACATCTTTGAATTGACAAGTGATTACTTTCTTCAGTGTGAGGGCCCATCAGGTTTGGAGGTGTATTTTCCATTTTATCAATATTTAACTAATAAATTAATAAAATTTAAATAATGAAAGAAATAAATTTTGTTTTAACTCTGCTTCATTTCGTGTTTTTTGATTTGCAGGGACGCTACCTGCAAGAAATATCTCTATCACAAAATTTTAGAAACCTTTGCTACTTATATTTTATCAAGGAATCCTGCAAAATCTGTTCTCTGTAATACCAAGAACCTTTTTCTCCGAAAAAATAAAAAAATTCATTCCTTTATTTCAGATCCTTTTTGGCAACTTCCTCCTTCGCCTCCCCCAGATTTTTTTTACAACGGCACAGCTGTCATTTTGCATTCTGGTAAAATATAACTCATCTTTCAATCTTTCAATTCTAATTACATTGTAGACCATCCTTAGCTATTCTTCATTCTCCTCTACGTAATTTCATCTAATGAGTTGTTTCTGCTCCCTCTGACATTAAAACTAAGAAAGCGTACTGTCCTGATGTTATTTCTATTCGGCTCTCAATACTTTTGTTTCCGAACTTACACTCTGCCTTCGTAGTTGGTTTAGTCTCCGCCTATCCATCTCGACATTCCGTTTTTATGCTCATTTATCCTGTGTTGAAAAAGAGGGACCACTTTTAACCCTCTTACTATCGTCCTATTGCTTATTTCCTTTCGTTTCAAATGTTTCCGAATCTATCGTTAAAAGGAAGGTTTGAAATATCTCAAACTATATTCTTTATCATTTTCAAGATTCTTTTATTGTGGCGCTAGGAAAATATAAGTTTTAGATAGTCTGGCGCAAAGCTTTGATTTCAAGATTCCACTCACTTGATATCAATCCTTGTCTTTAATTTCGGTTTTGTTCATTCTTTAGCATCTGTTGTATACAGCCACCGTTCATTCCTAAAATTTATCAGTTTTGGTTTTTTAAGTGCTCTGTCTTAATTTTCATTTGAATATCTAATGAAAAGGTATAGCACAAAATCAGAAGGTGTAATACGAAAACCTTTGAATTGCTTTTGTGCAGCGAGAATAGACTTTACGCAATTCAAGCAAACATTTTTCTTTATTTATTTCATTTGAAATTCTCTTCAAAATCCAAGAAAATCTTTATAATTTAGGTTGAAAGAATTTTGCAAGTAGTCGTGACAATTTTTAACATACTCTGCTGATAATTGTCTCTAGTCAAAATTTTCTTCCGACTTGAATGATTTTTCACCTTGAATAAATGTACCCTATTTTTTCATGATTTGCTGTTTATTTATTATCAATTTCATTGTCTATATTTTTTGTGTGGGTTTTAACTCTCAACTTCTAACCTTATATATTAACCTCACAATAGATGTATTTTATAAATCTTTATTCATTAAGACTTACTACTGTTCGAGAAAATACATATCTTATTTACATTACTTATGTTCAGAACAAAGGTTGATAATGTATGCAGGCGGGATAACATCATCAAAAGATATAAAAATTAATAGGTGCCTTGAGACGAATATTTTAGAAATTGAGTTCTAAAATCGCTGAAACTCACAAAGTTAAATCGATCAAACTTTATTTTTCAAGCAGATCGGCAAGAATAAAAACGAAGAGATGAAGTTGATGATCAACTCAAGATACAAAGGGAGGAGCAAATTTGAGGTGAGTAGATGATTAAATTGTAGGTTATCGGCATAGAAATGGATATATTTAAATGATCACTGAGAATTCGCTAATGAAAAATTGAAAGGGAGTGGAAGATAAGAAAAAATCCTAAAGAAAACCACTATTGATAATTAATGAAGGAGTCGTTCCATCGACAAAGATCGATATTGAAAGATTTGAAATCTAGAAACGAGCAAGCAAAGAGAAGATGTAAGGGAGCTTAGAGAGCAGTGATGTATGCCATAAAGTGTCAAAAAAGATTTGATATGCTATGAGCCATCACAAGTGAATACTCGTGGCTCTCAGAGTTGATGAAATAGTAAAGTTTGTCATCGGTTGATTTCGTGCTTCAAATGTCACACTTGTCATTGCAAAGTAAAAATTAAACTCCAGATAATCCTAGAAATGTAAGTTATGGATAGAATGCAGGTACGAGCTATGAGACAATATTTAGATATCCTTTTTCGGAATCGGTTGAACATACGATCGCATGAAGCACAGACGAAAAATGACAGTACTGATGCCGATATTGTATTACCATTGAACGAATGTCTTAATCCGCTCAGAAACACACTTCCTCAAAATACTCGGAAAAATGTTGTCCAGGCAGCTTGTATTACCAATGTTCAAATATGTTAGCATCCATGCACCAAATTAAATGTAATTTCAGATCAGAAGAAAAAATTAAAAGTAGAAAGTGTAATGCGAAAATTTTCCCTGGGTTAAATTAGATAAGAAAAGGATGCCCTATGACATTATTCTTTTCAGCAGAAGTGTTAGTTACAGATCTATTAAAGCAAATAAAAAGAGTAAAGGAAGACTTACAGAAGTTGTGAGAAGTGATTACAGGGAGATGTAGAAAATGTTTTCATTAGGAAAATAAGCATGTCATCGAACTTCCATTTTATAATATATATGCAACGATTTCGAACTGAATTAATATTGGTAAGAGTGCTAAAAGAACAAAAGATTTTGCATTCTCGATAAGCATTGTCACTAGACTGAACTTCACGAAAACATATGCCATCGAGCATTGAATTTCGAGGAGCGAAAGATTTTACCCAAATTGAAATCAACTTGCTCATCTCATCAATGATTGCGGCGTCCATTTTTTGGCGGGTTTAATTTCAAGAATAGTTATGATAGAGGCTACAAAAAGACCCCAAATTAGATCAATTAAGAAAAAGTGTCAAGAAGTATGTCTAAGTCAGAATGAACGTGCAGAAGGGACAACGCTGAAATTAAGAGCCATAAAACGGTAATCAACGTTACAAGTATGGCGTATTTATAAGAAAACAGTGATGAAGCATAAATCAAAAAAGTTCATGAATTGATTGAGACGATCCAGTATAATCATAATATTTCTAATCGATTATTCAAAGTCGTTAATTAAGAGTATTGAATGTAATGACATCCTTTCATTTCAGTGAAAGAAACTCAACAATATATATACTATACTATATTACTGGTATATATATATATATATATATATATATATATATATATATATACTATATAGTATATATATATATATATATTATACTGATATATAATATATACTTTATATATTATCCCTATATATATTTTATATATAATAATATATTATTATTATAGTATACATATATATTATCTAATATATATATACTATATATATATATATATTATAATATATATATATATAATATATATATATATAATATATATATATATATATATATTATATATATATATATATATAATATATATATATATAATACTATATATATTATATTATATATACTATATATATACTATATATATATATGATAATCTGTTTGCTACGAACCTTTAATTCTGCTAATAGATGTCTAATGCTAATAGATCTCTCAATCTACTAAAAAAAACAAAAATGCTTTTTATTCAGTTTACTATTTACTTCATTTCCATTTCTTCAACATTTTAATTAAAAAACTATCATTTAAATTTTTTATACGGCCTATCTTAAACATGCACATCATCAACTAATACAAAAATACAATTAAAACAATACACACTATACTACAAATTAGCCTTTACAATGATTTCCTAAGAACACGATGGTTTCCTCCTTCAGAGCACGTCCTCCTGGAGAGGAGGTGCCTGCTCAATCCATTCCACCAGGTGTCCAACAATTGTCACTTTCTTTAAAAAGGCATCCAGTATCCTCGGTCAAGACGTCCAAACTAACCCGCTGATTCTCCCCATTGATTGTTAGCCTTCATAGTCCACACTTCCGGACTACCACTCATCAATACTGGATCTGATTATTCAAGTTCGACTTCTCAATCGAGTTCTCAAAACGGTCCCCAAATTTAGCCTACAATACTAAAAATAATAATTCAATCCAGTACAAACACACAAATATATATACATACTAGAGGTGTAGTGGATGTGATTTTTCACTATCCGCGATGCGAATGCGGATGCGGATAGTAAAAGTCACTATCCGAGGATTGCGGATGCGGATAGCGGATAGTTAAGTTTTTAGAGTCTAGCCACAGGTACTTTGTATATATAATATAATATATATATTATATATATATATATATATACTATATATATATATATATATATATGATATATATATATATATTATATATGATATATATTATTATATCTGTGTACCTGTTGCGGGACGTGGACGCCAACTCTTTTGCAACCCCACCAATCTCGTTTTCAGCAGCTCCACCGATTTAGAAGTTTATATATACAATAATACTTGAAATTCATATTTCTCAAATTATGCTTCAAAAACTAATGAGACCTGCACCGCTGAAAAGGCGCTCCCTAGCTATGCTGTTGAAGGCTTGCTAAAGTATTCCATAGCGAGTTCTGCAAGATGTGAAAACTTTACAATTATCACGCCATCATACCAATGGATCTTTATCCGATTCCAAGCGTTTTCGCATTCGATAATCTTCGATCAATGATAGAGTGTCTTTTGACACCTTTGAACAAGACTCTTCATCTCTGATATAGAAGCCAAAAGAACGTTCATGGATTAGCAATGGTTTCGTTAACAGATTTTATTTATGTGCTGTTTCTGTAATTGCTTTTCCTTTTTTATTGGCGGGTGATATTTCTGCCTTTACAGATTTCATCACATAGGCATCCCTAAATAAATTTTAACGCTCTGTGAAACCCGTAGTTTAACAAATTTCGTTTTATTTCTAGGATCCAGAAAAGTTGCTACTGCACATGCGTAATCGTTTTGAAGAATTTGAAATCTATTAACTATCTCCACTCTCCAGCATGGGTGTTTTTCTGTCATCTTTGAAGTCCATGTTACTTTTTTAATAGCAGTATTTAGCATAGCTTTCATCTTGCAACTAGAGGAATCCCGTCTGACCAACAAAGAATTTTTCCTGAGAGATAATAGTCTTAGTTTCCTCTCAAACGGTTTAAGAGGAGTAATACAATTATCAAAAATGGCATTGTCATCACCTGTCAGGCCTTTCATCTTTGTGTTGTCCGAAGCGTAAGGGCAGATAGCTTCGTTTATTTCTCCCATCCTCTCAAGCATGTATAAAAATAAACAAGTAATTTAATATTTTAACGAGTCTGAACATCTTGCATTACAAGAAATTGGGTAACATTTAGTCTCATAATTCATAAATGAATACTATCCCCTATCCACAAAAAAATTCATGCGGATGCGAATGCGGAGAGAGAAAATGATGCGGATATCCGCTACACCTCTAATACATACCATCAAATGCTGAAATAAATCACTATATAAATCTTAAAAACTACGAGCACTTTAAATAATAGACTTAATCTAACTTACGACGTAACTTAGGAACCACTTTTTTTTATAAAAATAAAAGTGCCTCCCCCCCCAAAAACTAACTCCGTCTCTAAGGGATCTTTAACTATTTCTTTAATTAATGATGATAATTCGTTCCACAACCATACTTTAAACTTTTGCAAGCAACTTAGTAATCCTTGTAACTTAAGCTTTCTTCCGTCCTCTGCGCCGACTTACTGACTTTCTTAAACTCACTCTGTTAGCAATTTAACCTCCCTTGTTTATTATTTTAGTTGGCAGCTTCTTGCTTCCATGATACCAAAATATTACAATACTGCACTAACTGTAGTTGATTTTACAAACAAAAAAGATTTTACGGGAGAGTAAAGAAAGTCTATGCCTGGATTTGAACCGACTCACGTTGAGAACGAGAAAGAGGTACCCATTGTCTTAACCATTCGGCCACTCCACATAGAATAAAAAATTTGCTTCAAACCGAACTTTTAACCGGAATGGGCATCTTTGAGGCTATCTTTATTTGTTTTTAAATTCAACAGCGGTTAGTGCAGAAAATGTAATAAAATTGCAAGACGAGGGAAAGACACGGTGAAACATATTGATATTCTCACTGGGGCTCATGAGGCTTATGAAAAGACTTCCTAAGTATACTTAGATTTACTCTGAGTATATTAACAAAACTAACTATAACCTCAACTAGCAGTGTCTTAAGCCGAAACCAAACTCACACACAGATATATATATAAATATATATATATATATATATATATATATATAATATATATATATATTATATATATATAATATTATATATATATATATATATATATATATATATATGTAGTATGTATGTATGGTATATTATTATTATATTAATATAATATATATATATATATATAATACTATATATATATATACTATATAAGTATATTATATATATATATTATATAATATATACTCATATATAATATACTATATATTATATAGTAGTGTAATTATATATATATATACACTGTTATATTTGTACTTTAATATACTAACCGTACAATATATAATTATACTAGTATATATATATATATAATATATATATATATATATATATATATATATATATATATATATATATTATATATATATAATATATATATATATATATATATATATATATATATATATAGCTATATATATATATATATATATATATATATAATATATATATATATATTTGTATCTTATATATATACCGTATCATATATAATATATATAGTATTATAATATTGAATAATTACATAGAAACTCATGTCGAATGTCAGTTGCAATCAAAAAAACTGTTCAAAAGGTAAAAAATAAAAATTGAAAAATAGAATTTATTTAATAAAAAAATATTAAAAAACTGCCAAAAAATATGAAAAACTAAATCTCAAAATCAGAAAATTTTCAAATTCAAGCAAAATATTTTTCTTCGTGTTAAAATTATGTGAGCATATATATATATATATATATATATATATATATATATATATATATATATACGTATATATTAGATATATATATAATACAAATCTTATTTATATTATATAATATATATATATATATATATATATATATATATATATAGTATATGTGAGAGGAGAAATGGACGTCATTCGAAACGTTGAAATTACCATCCATTGGTCATAGAGGTTGCTAAAGTATATGAACGCTCGCACTCTTTAACACCTTTTTTAAAAAAATGGCAGCAACCAATGTAGGTGAATGGCTTCCAAATATAGGCGCCAACCTTCAACAACTTCTCTCATCATCCCAAAGAAGTCAATGAGAGTTTGTGTAATCACGTATTTATCTGCTTGTCTTGCTGCAAGGTCTTTTCTTTTGTATTAATTTATGAAACATTAAAGCCTTCATTTTTATTCCACTTTATTAAACAGCAACTTTCTTTCGCTAAGCGTCACCTTTTGTTTTTAACTGAAACTCACGAGTCAGGGGCTACGGTAACAATCCATGTCTGTTATTCTCTTTCCTCTGTCTTTATATACATTTCTTAGCCAAGAGAGAGAGAGAAGAGAGAGAGAGAGAGAGAGAGAGAGAGAGAGAGAGAGAGAGAGAGAGAGAGAGAGAGAGAGAGATTGTGTGTGTGTGTGTGTGCGTAACAAAGTTTTTCGTTTCTGTGTTTCTATTTCAGAGGTTTCTGAATTTTCTATCAATCTGCATTAATGAAGAGTTTAGTGTAAGACCCAAGATTTGACCGCAATGCTCATTCTTATGCTTATACTATTGGCACAGTATGGAACAAACGTGTTCCTTCTTTTTTTCTATCAATACTATGACTAACCGTTATCAAAAGCCGGTTATCGCTCTATCTCTAATTCGGACTCGCCAACCCTGGTGGATTTCATGTGGGCCTTTGGCTGTTCTCAACAGAGGAAATTAAAAATATAGAAAATACAGTCTATGACTATATAAGTAATGTGCTTTGCTAAACATGGAATGAATACCTATCATCAGCTATTTTTTTTTGGCCAGCCGACGGTGTCTGTCGATGCCTTCGAAAATTCATGTACCTTTAAAAGTTAGTGACCATTTAGTAACATAGAGATATTTAAAGAAAAAAAACACTAAAAAAAAAATGTAGTTTATGCCCCTTTTTTCTTTTCCAGCCATATATACTATATTATATATATATATGATATATATATACGTCCAAGTGTGTATGTAATATGGACATATTGTATTACTCAATATATATATATATAATATATACTATGGATATATATATGTATATAGTATATCATAGCCGGTATATATATACTCGAGCGGCGGCCTCCAGTAAGCTTCTTTACTACGCGACTATCCTCTCTCTCTCGCCTCCATACTATAATATAATATAGTATATATATCATACTATTATATAATTATATAGTTATATACTATACTATATATATATATAATAGTAAGTTATATATATAATGTGTGTCTTTTAACACCGCAAAATATAATCACATTAATGATACTCTCAGTTATTGTCAGTTTTTAAACAATTTTTCTTTAACTCTGTACACAGATGGATTCGACAAGAGTTTACTGTTACTGTTTTTGATTCTCTTTATTCTTTGTAATTTTTTAATTTTATATTTTATTTTAATGTTCTTTTATTATTATTCTATTTTAGTTATTTTAATTAACTCCTTTTATTTAATTAATACATTACTTGTTACTTTATTTAATATTTATAGTTGGTTGATAAAATAATTATTGTTATTATGTATGGTATTTGCAGTAAGAGATGATAAAGGCTAAATTCAGCGTATTAGAGATTAAATATACTTAATTATTTGTTTCGTATTCGCGAAATGTGCAATTAAGAACAAATAAATGTTATGGTCACGATAATGGCATTTTTTAGAAAACAGTAAATGGCGTACTTCAAATAAATAAAATTAGTAAAGAAAAAGGAAAAAAAACCTGTGCTAAAATCAAATTCACGATTGTGTACAGTGTAATACTGATCTAAGATTTTTCTCCATCGGCTATTTCGGAGAAGCCCGAGCTGTCACCGCGTTTCTTATATATTATTGAAAAAAATTAGGTAACTATAGGAAACTAAATTTTATGAATGTTGTGTTTAAATTTTTAGACTGGCATGTTTTGAAAATCTTGAGAATTTCCAAAATATCTTCAGATGCCGCAAGCTTATCGGCAAAAAAGAGAGAATGTTTAGTAAGTAACTTTAATGAAATTTGTAGAAGATCCGAAAGCGCTTGTCTAATACCATGATAACAGTCGTGCTAAGATCGAGTAGCCTGAATGTAGGCCAGGTGGGCCTCTGATAATATCTATAGTATATTATATATATATAGTATATAAAGTAGACTAATATCTATATACTATAGGTAAGTATATATGATATTATGGAGTATTCTATACTACTTGAACTATCAATCCAATTCTGGTCCTTCACCTTTCCTCTTCTGACACCAAGATTGGGGGTACAGGTGTGTACAGCAGCATCGGGAAAACGAAAAGCGAGTAGGGAGAACATGGCACAAAGCGTCGAAAAGAAAGCCAGCAAGCCTTTACCGCCCCTCTGTACCATAGACTTAGGTGAGAGCTGCGTCACAGACAGAAAATATCCACCCTGAGAGCATCAATGGGACCAGCGACGGACCCTCACTAACTGGGTAAATCAGTCGCAATGTAAGGGTTTGCATCCTGGCCGACGGTGGGCCCACCATGGCCCCCATGACAAGAACCCCGCCATTCTCTCCTATCATGGACCTTTATTATCGCCTCTGCCAAACTCGCAATATTTCTCTCCTCTCAGACATTCCTTTACCGTCTCAATCCACTTTCTCTTCGGTCTCGCAGCCGGTTGGTTTCCAACACACTCCCCACTAATCAGTCCGCTTGAAGCCAACCTACTAGTCATTCATCCTTTGCCACACTGACCAACCATCCTCAACATACTATTCATTTATTCTCGTCAATTTACGCCCTTTCTTCACACCACAAGTAGTCCACTCTCCTAAGTATTCTTCCTGGTTTATCAATTCTCTTCTCCACACCTAGTCACACACCCTAAAAAGATTGGTCCAGTGGAACTGAACGACATTGCGGTAACTTTGAAGATCTGCTATAACTTCTTATTTCGAGACCATAGTCTCTAACTACACATACAATAACACAGGCTAACAACATAACCTCGATGTAAGAAGTGCAACCCTAGCCAACGCTCAAGACTTAGTCCCTCTTGCATTCACCAAAAAAGATTTAATTGCACAGCCACCTTCCCTTACCGTCAACAACTTTCCTACTACAGTTCCGCATCGTCCGTTCCCTTCTCATCCACATATACCCTAAATAATTTAAACTCAGACATTGTTCTAGCTGCTCACCATCTAACATAACTTCAAACCATCACTGACACGGAGTTCTCACTTCACAAAACATAACGCTTAGGACTCTTACCCACCGTTTACTTTCAAGCCTCCTTTACACACTCTGCAAATCGTCTCTATCAGATCCTCACAACCTCTCTCAGATTCAACACAGAAGGCCAAATCATCCGCATCATAAAGTAGGTAGCGGCACCCTGCGGAAGCACTCAGAACTCGCATTCTCCACAATTCTAACACCATTTCCTGCAATCCCCCCCCACGTCAAATTCTTTCATAACCCCCATCTCATATACAAATCTGACCTAACCAAGGATGACATAACAACAACCTGTTAGCTCCGCTATTAATGGCTAAACCAAATCACCGCATTGACACCGTGATTTATTCTTACTACACGCTTCCTATCGTCAATGACATCACTTTGATTCTCATGTGCAGCAGCCTAGCGCAACCCAACACGCGAATATAATCACTAACACCTGCATAAGACGCTTCGCCTATTAACTCTATCATAGCGGCCTGTTGCAAATCATAGAAAGCCTAAATCAATTTATTCTTCTTCTCCTCATTTTCTCCATCATGTTGTTTCATGTAAAAGATTTGACTCCACACATCCGTCTAGCCACTCTAAAGCACCTGTGTTCTTCATCAAATCAGTCCTCAGTCACGTCGACGCAGCTCTTTCGACCAAAATAGCCAGCATAGACCTTCGCTACAACACTCAATAAACTTATTCCTATAATTTCTACAGTTCGCCCTTTTTCTCCACTTACCCTTATAGCGCAAGGGTAGTATTACCGCGTCTGCCTCCATCCTGGAAGCGATACAGCTCGATCAAACGCTTTATTACAGCACTTTCCAAATCCAATCAATCACCTCGGCTCCGTTTTTAACTCATTTCACTGAGTAAGTTTCATCTATAACCTGCAGATTTACCATCGGTCTTCAACTTCTCACAGCCTGATGTCCCATTGACCTCCTCCTTACCTAAAGTGATACCGTCAGATCGCCAAGCAAAATAACCTATTCTTCTTAGCAATACACGCATCAAAAACCGCGTCCTTATATTACGTAGACTACGATGAGTGCGATCTTATATATATTTAGGTAGTATAGTATATACTATATATATATATACTATATATTTATATATTATATGATATATATAATATTAGTGATTATATAATATATGTTGATATAGTATTCCATCCTTATATATATATATATAAGTTTAGTAATATATTCATATATTATATATATGAGTATAATAGTATATATATATTTAATCATATATATATATTTATGAATATATATGAAATATATATTATATATATATATTAATATATATATATATATATATATATATATCATACTAATATCTATAGTATTATAGTATTATAGTATTTATATTTATATAGATAATATATATATTTATTATATATATATATATATATATTATATATATAATATATATATATATATATATATATATATATATTATATATTATATATATATATAGTTATATATTAAGGTATATATACGCGTTTCCCTAGCTACAAGTGGTAGAAGCATCTCGCTTTGGCAAGGTGAGAAAGGGCCAGGTTCGAGGACTGTGGACGAGGAGAACGGTGAGCTAACCTGTTCTTATAACTTTCAGCGCTTCGTCTACACTTAGACGGTTAATGAGGTTACATCTGGTATGTGTGCCTGCTAGTTGCAACGGGCAACGCTTCCGGCATGCCGCGATTGGCCTGGCCAGCCACGAATAGTCGTTAGGGCCCGGTGATAACACAACGGAACCCTTTCTCGTTGGGTACCCACTGACAGGTCGTTGACGCTTCCTGTGGGAAGGACTTTTTCTAGTTTATTTATTGTATATATATATAGTATATATATATATATATATGTATATATATATATATATAGTATATAATATATTATATATAGTATATATGTATATATAGTAGTAGTAGTATAATATATATATAATAAGTTTCTTGGTAAAGTTAATATAGTTGATATATATAATATATATATAATATATATATACTATATATATATATATATATATATATATATATATATATATATATAGATTGTGTTATATACTCTACACATATATATATATATATATATTATTATATATGATATATATATATATATACTATATTATATATGAATATTATAAAATAAAGAGTTCATGGTAAGAGCCCCACCACGTGTATATAATATAGTAGTATATATATATTATATATATATATATATATATATAATATAATAATATAATTATATTATTAGATATATATATTAATATATATATTATATATTATATATATATATATAGTAATATAATATATATATAGTATATATAGTTTGCTCGCCCAACGTTCCTTAGGGCAATTTATAATTTAAAGAAAACTTTTTTACATTGAGACAAAAATTTAAAAAGAATAAAACAAACTTGAACCATTAAATTCTGTCAACTGAAAAGTTGCAAAGTTGGATTTCTTTAAAAAGACGAATCCTGTAAATAAAGTTAGTGCTTTTTGTGTTAAAAAGACGGGAAAAACCTCCTTCTTCAAACTTCGTTTTTCTGGCATTCGTGCAAAAGTGATGACGTGATAAATGCTTTCCTTGTCGGTTACTTTCACCACCTTCTAGTAATGCGAGTAACAGTGATGTCAAAAGTAGGGATGGCAATTTTGGTGATTTTTTTGATTTTGTTTAAAAAAAATCAATTTGTGTGATTTTTTGGTTATTTTTTTTATTTTTTTCTATTTTTATTCAGATTCGTAACGTCAGCGACGGATAATAAATAATGTTCACTTGCATATTTTCTTTTCACGTGGCGTTACTTGTCTTAAAAAATCAAAATATCAAAAATCAAAAAAAAATCACATATTGATTTTTTTAAAAAAATCAAAAAATCACCAAAAATTGCCATCCCCTGGAACTCACAAAGTATATATATCATATTATATTAATATGTATATATATATCTATATAGTATATATATATACTATATATATATGATATATATTGTATATTATAGTATATATTATATATATATAACTATATAGTAGTATATACTATATAATTTATATATATATTGAGTATATACATATAATATTATATACTATTATAGCATAATATGTATATATATATATATTATATATATAGTATATATATAATATATATATATATATATAAATTATTTAATATATATATATATAATATATTGTATATATATTATATATTTTAAACTTATATATAATATATATTTATACCTTATATATATATATATTATAACATATACTAAGATATATATATATATATATATATATATATACTATTATATATATATATATAATATAATCAATATAGAATATATATATATTATATATATACTAATATGGTTTAAAGAAAATTATAAAAAATTAGATATATGTTTAGATTGAAAATACTTTATGTATTTAATGTATTTATATACTTATATATTATGTATATTATATATATATATTTTATAATATATAGTATATATATATATTATATATATAGTATATATTATATATATAATATATAATATGATAATATATATTATATATATATAGGATATTAGTATTAATATATATATATTATAATGTGTATAATATATATAGTATATTATATATATAAGTATATATATATTATATATATATATATATATATATATATATATATATTATATATATATAATATATATATATGTAATATAATATAATTATATATCATAAAGTAAATACATCGAAACCCATATAATATATAATATAATAATATATATATTACTATATATATATCGAAATATACATATATATAGTATAGTACACATACAGTAAAAAGATGGCAATTAGTCTCAGGTATGGAGGTGTTAATGGGTTATTATAATTTTCAAAATCAAAACCAGGAAGTTGGATGAAGGGGCCAGAAAGATTTTCCTCAGAGATCGGAGGGGTTTCAATTAAAAGTCGATCACTGTTATTTTCCCCATCATCTCTCTCTATTCTTGAAAAGTAATGATAAAAGGTATCAGTAAAGTTAAAATTAAGAAAGTAGAGTCGAGTTCCATAGACCTGTAATAGATTTCTGGGTCGTTAATATCGGAGGAAAATTTATATAATTTACTATTCAATCCATATTTATAAAAATTTAAAAGGCTCGACTGTAAGGAGTGGGAATATACTTACGCTATACCATATGGTGGGTGTTTATATGGTTGATGTTAATGGTATGGTTATGGGTAGATCTATGAATGGTAAGGGCAGAGTTGGGATTATCTTGTTGAAGATCATATTTATGTTGGTAGTGGCTGCGTGAAAAATCATGAGTTTCACCAATGTATGTGGAATTGCAGTTAAGAAATGGAATTTGTATTTATATGGCATAATAAGGCTTCACAGTCTTTCTATATTTGTTGAAAGCGGAGAATATTAGAAGCAAGAGATGCTGTATGGATTTGGGTAATTTTTTTTTATTAATTTCATGAGTGTAAGGAGGAAGAAGAATATTCCTTACTACCTTATTTGCTGATATTCTTTTAATTTTACTAAAGGCATTTTCAATCTATATATATATATATATATATATATATATATATATATATATATATATATATCATATATTATCAATATACATATAGTTATATATAATATATATAATATATATATATATAATACTATAATATATTATATAATATACTTATGATTAAATTTATGTTTAAACACATTTTGATATTACAATAGTCATTACAAAGTTGAGTAATACCTTAATCACAAATTTCATGAAATGATACCATACATCATTAAAGTAAACAAAACTGGACGAG
>JABUQX010057757.1:55000-57699 GCA_015478945.1 Trachelipus rathkii
AAATGGCCGTTTTTGCATATTCGAGGGTGAGAGGCACAAAACGAATTTCTTGGCCTATATTCCATCATCTATTCTCCGAGACCATTCTCACGTTGGTAAATGAAGATGGTCCGTTCGTTTCTCTCTTCCTCTTCTATCCCGTACTGCTCTTCTCCCGAGTCTCGGCGCTCTGCTTTCTCAACCTATCTCCAATTGCTTTAGGTATGATTTCGCCGAGAATGTTCATCTTGTGAAATACGCCTTAATATTAGCTTAGTTCCAGCAATCTCCTTTACCTTTAGTATATTCGTGTGAATTATTGCTTCTTTTTGTTCGGCGCCGCACCTGTTTCCGGGCAACTTTCCCGTCTCTCCAACACTGTTACATGCAAACTGATGATTCTCTCCTCTCAGCTTCTCTCCTTCCCCAACACCAACTCTACAGCCGCTCCATCCTCTCCTGGATGCTTTTACCTTCCTTCATCCTTCTTTATAGGCCTCCTCATATTCTTCCATTGTGGTTCACCGTTTTCTCTCTCGGCCTTCCTCCTGTCCTCTTCCTCCACCCTCGTCTGATCTGCAGCTTCTTCCTCTTGTTCTCTGTATTCTATATTTAGCAGATCTTCATAGTATTTGGTCCATTCTATCATTTCTTTCTTCTGGTCTCACAAGAATCTCTCCGTTTCTATCTTTTATATTTTTAGTTACGAATTTTTTTTGTTTTTCCTATACGCCTTCCGTCATCTTAAATGCTTTTTCTTCCCTTCGCCCACATTTGTCCTGCGATTCTCTCCGTCTCCATTATTTTGCCTTTCTCTTTATTCTCTCTGCCCCATTCCTTGCCTGTACATATTCCTTCCCTTGCTGTGGTCCGTGAAGTTCGTGTGCTTTTAGCACGCTTCCTCATTTTGATGCTCTGCTTGTTTCCTTAAATTGCTTTTTTCACTTTTCTTCGTTCCACCATGGGGTAACATGTCTCTTCTCTATACGTCTACCGTATCTTTTACCTTTAAGGAATGTTTTTCTGTCTGACCGTGACTGGTCCTGATGCATCCTGGCAAGTCCTTCTTTTTCTTTTCCATTCCTTAGGGTTTCCTGCATTTTCCGTTCATAATTTCGTCTCGTTTCTTGTTCTGCCAACTTCTCCACTCTGATCACTGCCCTCTTCTGCTCATTTACTCTTCCTTCCCCTCTTATCTTCATGTCCGCCACCACCAGTCTATGATCCGCATCCAAGGACACTCCCGGGATCACCTTTACATTTTTTACCATCCTTTTATCGGAGACTATCATGTAGTATATCACCGATTTTTGATCGAATTGTTGCGTTACCTGATTCCATCTATACCTCGTAAAGATATGCGACTCTCTATGTTTGAAAAACGTGTTCATTATTTTTAGATCGTTTCTCACACAAAAATCAATCAACGCCTCTCCCTCCATGTTTCTTGTATCCTCTCCAAATGGTTCCAAATACTTCTCTCCATCCTCTCTTCTCTTTCCTACTCTAGCATTGAAATCTCCCATCAACACGCACCTCTCCCCCTCCTCCTCCATCCCCACCTCTTCTTCCATCAATTCCATAAATCTAGTTTTTTCCTCCTCTGAGTGCCCCTGTTGTGGTGCATATACCTGGAATATTCTATATTTTATCCGGCCTATCTTCAACACGCCACATCATCAACCTCTCATTTATAATATTTACTCTTTTTGTAATACATGGTGACAAGGTTTTAGTCCCCATATATTGTCGACACCAATCGCTTTCTTATTCCTTCTTTCACTCGTCTCAGCTTTGATACTATATCAGAGCAAATCCTTCTCCCATCTCTTTACCCTCCTCACACCCCCTCACTCTCATCTCCGCCATCCCCAACATATCTATCTTCCTCTCCTTCATGATATCTATTATCTCCTCCTCTTTATCTCCATAGGTACCCACATTTATCGTGGCACACCTATAATTCTTGAAAGTGTTTTCCTGATTCCTAGTCCGTAAATCTCGCCGAAGTCGTCGTCTAAAGTTCTGTCCGGCTTCCGAGGCTCGCGCTTGAGTTCTGCAAGCAGTTTATTTCGGGAAGCGGCTTGCTAGGCCTGTCCTACCCTAGCCATAGCTCCTTTAGCCGAGGACACCTCTGGTGTCTTCGTTGCCCGTGGTGCACGATGGGGACGCGGAGTTGGTCTTTATATATATATATATATATATATTATATATAGTGCATATTTATATATATATATATTATATATATATGATATGTATTTTATATTATATTATATATTATATATATATATATATTAATAATTTTTTAATGGGTTTTTATATATATATATATATATACTATATATATATTATATAATATATATATATATTATATATATATTTATATATATATTATATATATATAAATATTATATATATATATATATATATATATAGTATATATACATATATAAATATATATATATATATTATATATAATATATATTATATATATTATATTTATAATATATATATATATATAGTATATTATATATAATATATATATAATTATTTTATATATATATATATATATATATATATTAATTAGATTATATATATATTTTATATATAATATATATATATATATATATTATATATATATAGTATATATATATATATATATTTATATATATATAATATATATATATATATATATATATATATATATATATATATATATA
>JABUQX010057758.1:0-2500 GCA_015478945.1 Trachelipus rathkii
AATATCTTACAAACTTTCAAAAAGCAGCTACTTTTTCTCATCCAAATGTCGAGGTCCTCTACTTAGGGGACTTCAAGGCACACCACATTGAGTGGCTTGGCTACTCTCATACTAATATAGATGTGAAGGGGTCAAAACATTCAGCATTCTTAACGATCTTTAACATTTGCTTAAGGAACCTACTAACTTCCCAGATTGTCCTAATCAATTCTTGGACACTCTTGATTTATGCTTCACCACTATTTTTCTCATTATAAATAAACCATTTTCCCAACTTTCGGCAACTCTGACTACAATCTTGTAGCTCTTATTAATAACGATTTCCATCCAACAGCTCTACCATGCCCTAAACATATTTGCTGGCACTTTAATCGGGCCAATTCTGGGATCTTGCGGTGCTACTCTTGGAGCGAATCCTGTTTTATTTCTTGGAACACTTCGGCCTCTGCTAAAAAGGTAGGGGCCGTGTTCGCTGATGGGATGAACAGGTTCATTCCTTTTTCAACTAAGCTCGATGACACTTGTTCTCGTGCCCTTCAGGACAGAGATAACGCTTATTGGGCATGAAAAACTCTCGTTCTCTTATCACTCCTGCTAATTTTCATTCAGCTCGGAATAAAAGTAGGAATTTTATTAGAGGGGCTAAGAGTGCTTTCACTAAAGGAAAGTGTGCTGACCTCCTTGGTTCTCTTGTTGATAAAATTTTCTGGCCTCTTTCCACAGACATCTCTAACAGTCTTTGAAAATCTACCTTTTTTACCCTTATTCGCTCTAATGTATCTGTTGTTAACACTTCTAAAATGGTAACCTCTTTGGTCTTCTGTTTTCATCTAATTCCACTCTTGACAATCCTGGCATCCCTCCTCCTGCTCATTTTATTCTCAGGTGTACCATGTATTTACTTGTGATATCACATGATCAAGTGAATAGGATCCTGAGGTCATTGAACCTCAGGAAAACTAGTTGCCCGGAAGGCATTCCTTCTCGTATTTTGAGAGAGTGTGCTTCTGAGTTGGCTCCTATTCTCGTTTAACTCGTTTAATTCATTAAAACTAATACTTTGCTCACTGCTGGAAACACGCATATGTTCAGACGATTCCGAAAAAAGGGTAGTCACTCTCATCCTTCTAACTATAGTCCTATAGCTCTCGCTTGTACTCTGTCTAAAATCTTTGAAACTCTCCTTAACTCTTACTTCCTGGATCACCTGCAGTCTAGTTTCTTTCTTTCTAATCATCAGTATGGTTTTCGACTATCGAGGTCAACTGGTTACATACTTCTTATCTCACTGATTTATGGTTTTCTGCCTTTAGGGACTGTGGGGAGTCTTGTGTGGCGGAGCTTGACATATTTTAAGCTCTGTACTGGGTATGCCATACGTTATTACTCTATAAGATCCTTTCCTTTGGGTTACCTTCTTCTTTTTGCTAACTTTGTCTAGTTTTCTCTGACATCATTCAATATTTTCGCTTCTTGGTAGAACTATCTCATTTTCTTTTTTTGTTAATTCTTAATTGTGCTGTTCCTCATAGTTATGTTCTATTTCCAACATTTTTCTTTACTTATCAATAACGATCTTCTCATTTGCACTTCTAGCTTCAATTATTCTTATACCGCTGATTCAACTCTCCATTCTTCAACTCATTTCAAATCTGTTCCCTTTTTTGCATCTATATTTGCTTCTCCACTTCATATTTCCGATTTTATTCTTGATGTTCTGAATGGGATTTAATAGTGGGGTCGCACCAGCTTTACGAAATCTAACTTCTTTAAAACTCAACTATATTTTTCACATTTCTCTCTTAAAAACACCTCAACTCACACGATCCATCTTCGACGTCACGTCTAGTGTCTACCCTCTGAGTCAGACTCCCTTCTCATTCTTTCCCTCCTTATTCTCTTCTTCATCCTCTTCTTCTCCTTTCGACGTCTGTTTTGCACTCTGTTTGCCTCTTTTCAGTTGGCCCCCTAATGCTGGTCCTAGAACACCCTATATTGGATTAACCCTAATATTGCGAACCTACGACCTCAATAAACACATATAGTACACCAAATGTTTATAAGACTGTTTATTACTCGGCACCGCACCGTTCATCACCGTCTCCACTACACAACTCGGAATCCCTTCCTCCTTCCTCATTTATCATTCCTCCTCCTTCTTCCTTCCTCCATCCTCCTTTCCTCCTCTTCTTCCTTTCTTCTTCTCCTCTGTTTTGCATTCAGCATTTTTCTTCTTTCTTCTTTTTTCATGAAGGCCCTCCGCGTAGTGTCCCTGGACTCCGCGTAAGACCAATCTCCTCCGACTCCGAATCGACTCACTCCGACTCCTAACCCGTACTCGTCGCGGTCCTTCAATTTCTCCCGAGGTTTCTGCTCTTTCTCTAGTGTTCTTACCTTGAAAGAACCATTTTTGTGTGCAGCGTCCCCCTTCCAGGGAGGATGCAGAAGAAACGTATAATCTATCTCCTATCAGATTGCGTCTCATATAACTACATCCAAT
>JABUQX010057758.1:10000-20000 GCA_015478945.1 Trachelipus rathkii
ATATATATATATATATATATATATATATATATATATAAAAGTTTACACCTCACGGGCATAGCCCTATTCTAGGAGGGGAAGTTATCTAGGTAATTTCTATCTAGGATCCGGACTAGGGATCGAACCCGCACCCTTGCAATGCGTCTCTATCGCTCTACCGATTGCACCACTTGTTGAGAAAAATCTTGAGAAATTAAAGTTAACAAGACACAATAGTTAGACTCAGCTTTGAATTTATGCTTAAAGCCTAAGGAAATTGAGTTTTTAAATATTTGGCTATACTTAAGTTTCTGTCTGACTTTCGATATATCGATAATATATCGATACCGATATCTATCGATATCGATATCTATTGATATATCAATATCTATCGATATCGATATATATATATATATATATATATATATATATATATATATATATATATATATATATATATATATATATATATATATATATATATATATATATATATATATATATATATATATATATATATATATATATATATATATATATATGTTGGTATAGGAAGGAAAATCTGGCAACATACGAATATTATAATAAGAATGGCAACAGGGTCGTATGAAATGGGCTATGCTATTGGAAAATATTATTTTTCAGTTTCAACATAGGGTTGTGCCGGTAACATGTTTTACTAACTTATTTAAGCTTTTCGTTACGTACGTTACTTATATATTTTAAGCTAAAATGTTGAGAAAATTTAGGTCAAGTCACTAATTCCTAAGAGAGGCAGGAAAAAAGATCATTTAATCGCGTTTTTAAGAAAATTGCAGTTTCTTAAAAAGTTTTCAACAGAACAAATGTTTGTTTTTTTTTTTAAAAGACAAAAAAAAATAAAATTTTTATAGAATATATATATATATATATATATATATATATATATATATATATATATATATATATATATATATATATATATATATATATATATATAAATATATATGTAATTTTATATATATATATATATATATATATATATATATATATATATATATATATATATATATATATATATATATATATATATATATCTTGCTAATAATATATATATATATATATATATATATAATAATATATAATAATAATATATATATATATATATATATATATATATATATATATATATATATATATATATATATATATATAATATATATATATAATAATATATATATATATAAGGTAATATATATATATATATATATATATATGGCTAGTTTTAGGGCTAGTTAGGGCTAGTTTTACGGCACGGTTGATCAGTAGGGTTTAGGGCTACTTTTACGGAACAGTGAGTCAGGCCCCCTAAAATGGAGTATTTACCCTTTATAGGGCTCGAGCCGATGGGGGACGAAGGGGGACGTTTCATACCCCGGAGGATATGGTCGGAGGCCAAAGACCAAAGAGCAGGGGTTCCGGAGACCATCCCCGGAGAGGGGGAAATCCCCATGTGGTCCACCTAGAGGCCGAGACCCGACTCAGATCGGGGCGGACTACCCGTGGGTATTCGTTAGTGATCTACCCAAAAAAACAATAAATCAAAAATGAGTAATTTGGGACATTTATTCGCAACAATCTATTCGTACTCTAAAATCTCAAAACCATTTGGGACATTTGATTTACTATATATATACTCTATATATATATATATACCATATATATATATATATATATATATATATATATATATATATATATATATATATATATATATATATATATATATATATGACTTCTAAGAAAGTATAAAGTACGCAACTTTATATATATATATATATATATATATATATATATATATATATATATATATATATATATATATATATATATATATATATATATATATATATATATATATATATATATATAACGTAAATACGCAACTTTATATATATATATATATATATCGATATCGATAGATATCGATATCGATAGATATCAATATCGATAGATATCGATATTGATAGATATCGATATCGATATATTATCGATATATCGAAATCGAAGGTCAGACAGAAAATTAAGTTTTACCAAATATTTATTTTATATAACAAGCTATTATTCATTTAACATTTTTATATAAAGTAGTACGTATGTAATTGGGTTATTACTTTAAACTAAATTTCCATTTCTCAATTTTCCAAAATTCAAGAGTTTATTAGTATAATGGTATGTTACCATATTCGAACAAGCTTTCCAGATATTTTAAATTCGATCTTTGGAATTTTGTAAATTTTTTCTTTATTTACATTTTAATATCAGTTCTAGAAATGATTTTAAAATTGGTTCTTTTCTCCATTTTATAGATGTTCCCCCCTTTCATGTCCTGTATGAAAATCATGATCATGAGTTAGGGCAGTTAAACTACATACGAAGAAAGCTCTCATCGATCAGAACAGGGGGTCAGTTATCGTACCGGCCGCAAGTTATCTAATACCGAATACCCACCTTTAATAAACCTTGCTAAGCACTGTGGAATAGATCTTACAAATAAAAAGTTTGAGATTTTATCCCACACAAAGTTTTCTGCATAAAAATATTGTGCTTAAGAATTAATTTAGTATTTATAGTTCCAATAAATCGGTGCGACAGCTTCGTCGCCTTCACCCCACCAGTCGTCCCTGGTTACTTCACATTCTGGAATCAATGTTTATTAAACAAATAAAACCTTGACTCAGTAATGACAATTATCATAATTTAGTGAAGCTTCTATACACGTTCAAAGGAACAGATTGATTATAGTCGATATGCTGCTCTGTATTTATCTTGGTATTTAATTATTTATTCTATTGTAGTGGTTATAAACTTTATTATTATTATTATTATTATTATTATTATTATTATTATTATTATTATTATTATTATTATTATTATTATTATTATTATTATTATTATTATTATCTATATCCTATTAATTTTAAACTTGCCAAAAAATCTTCCCGGTTCGTGTCAATTTGTTGAATGATGTTAGGAGGAGGTTTATTAGATGGTATATTACCAAAAACAGCTCAATCGCCAATGCGAGGGGCGTTAGCCCTCGCTCATAACCACAACTTCGAACAAATGCATGCCCATGCCAATGCCCACATGCATACCATACCGCGTGCATGCCATACTTACATGCTGTGCCCATGCCCATGCCATGCCCATGCCCATGCTTGTGCCATTGTGCGCTCGTGCTCATGCACATGCCGTTGCAAAGGCATTTTCAAATGACAATGCCCAGGTAAGCGTAGCAATTGAAATGAGTCCATTCAACCATGCGAGTAAATATTAGATATTGCCATGCTTCATCATCACATATGTCGGGAAGTTTTTCAGACGACCCTATTTATACGAGAAAATATTGTCCTGTTTCATCATCTTATATGTCGGGAAGTTTTTCCGACGAGCCTATTTATACGAGAAGATATTGTCCTGTTTCATCATCTTATATGTCGGGTTGTTTTTCCGCAGGTAAGACCACGGGCGAACGTAGCGAGCGTAGCGAGCGAAGTGAGCCCACCGGCATGGTTTTCTGTCCTGTTTTGTCTTGGCGAACGTCGCGAGCGTAGCGAGCGGAGTGAGCCACAGCCACCAATGCACGGGCGTAGCCCGTGCTCAATGGAGAAGCTTGCTCGGGTAAGAGATGCAACCAGCATCGTTGCTTGTTATTAATAAATTATTATTAAATTCTTTCTCTTTATATATATATATATATATATATATATATATATATATATATATATATATATATATATATATATATATATATATATATATATATATATATATATATATATATATATATATATATATATATATATGTAAATAATTCGAATAACTTCTGCTACATTTTCGGAGAAGTGACATTTGCTTAGAGAAAGCGTCCTATTACGCTATATGCTAAAAAATCATATTTTTATTATTTTGGTTGTGACAAGAAACGGCCAGGACAAGAAATTTGCACCTCACATATGTTGCATTATGTGTTCATTCAAATTCATTACATAGATGAATGGAAAAAATCGCTGATTGCAATTTGCGGTACCATGGTATGGAGGGAGCCTCCCAACCATCGAGATTTTTATTTCTGTATGGTTATCCTTATTAAGAAAGCAATATCCATTTAAAAGAAATTGATTCTTGTGAATCCTAATATACCATCTGCAATTCGACCTATGCTTCGTAACAAAGAACTTCCTGTTCTTGAACCTTCAAAGGATGCTTCTTCGGACTTTGATGAAAGCAATGATATTTTCCTCAAACAGCGAAGAACAACAGCCATTAACTTCAAGGGATTCAGATTTCTTGGCAAGCTCAGACTCCTCGATTCATAAGATGACATAAGAGGAGCTCAGTGACCTCATCAAGAATCTGGAACTTCCTAAAAACATGGCAGAACCTTTGGCGTTATGATTACGACAGTGAAATTACCTACACCATCCAGTGAAAGTGACAACTTTCCGCAGGAGAAATAAAGAACTCGAGCAGTTGTTTAAAGCCGAGGCTGATTTCACCTATGTCAACGACATTGAGGGCCTGATGGATGCACTAAACAGTGGTAAATATTCATTGATTTAAGGCAGTACTTTTATAATGGTAATTTTTTTATTTTATTTTTTTTTAATAAAAAGTTCACACCTTACAGGCATATCCCTATTCTAGGAGGGGAACTTCTCTAGGTAATTTCTACCTAGGACCCGGACTAGGGATCGAACCCTGCCCCTTGCCATGCGATTCAGTCGTTCTACCGATAAAGGCACGGTAACAGCATTCCTTCCATTCCGGTTGCATATGCTATCAATTCAAAAGAAACATATACAAATATGAAAACCATCCTGATTGCAGTAGCCTATGTGAAATACCAGTGGGAAGTGTGTGATGACTCTTGAAGTAATCGCTATTTTATAAGGACTTCAAACAGGCTATGCCAAGTACTGTTGTTTCCTGTGCGAGTGGTATAACCGCACCCGAGACACCCATTAAAAATGTTGCACATCAATCACTGATTGAGCTGAAGAAGGTTTTCTTTCCCCACTACATATAAAATTAGAGTTATGAAATTTTTGGTTAGAGACTTAGATGCAAATGATCCGCATTCACTTAATTACGTGGAAATCCCTTAAATATTTTGCGCATGGTTTTCTGGGAAATTTCAAAGCTGAAAATTTTAAAAAACTAGTTATTGATATGATGGACTCATTTGAACAGCTAGGGTGTAATATATCACTTAAAATGCATTTTTTTGAAATCACACCTGGATTTCTTTCCACCAAATTGTGGTGAAGAGGGCGATTCCACCAAACATTTCCGTGATGGAACAAAGGTACAAAGGGAAATTGAATGCTACTATGTTAAGTGATTATTGGTGGATGCTAAAAAGGGATGTTCCTGAAACACAATACCGTAGACAGGTAAAAGGAGATGCCATTACGGTAAGTTATTTTATATTCGATTCCTTAATATTTCTTTGTAAGGTGAATATTATAGTGTGTCACATTATTTTGTAAACAAGAGCTAATCAAACAAAAAATTTAAAAGTTATATATATATATATATATATATATATATATATATATATATATATATATAATAATGTAATATATATATAATAATATATATAATAACAATATAATAATAATATAATATAATAATAATATATATATATATATAATATATATACATATATATATAATATGTATATAATAATAATAATAATATAATATATATATAATATATAATAATAATAATAATAATATATAAAAATATATATATTAAAAATATATAATTATAACAGAAAAAGTGACAACCACGATAATGACAGTAATGACAATAGAAATATATAATAATAATAATAATAATGCTAATATGTGTAAACTATAATAATAATAATAATATAATATATAATAATAATAACTATATAATAATAATAAATTTTTGTAATAATAATATAATATATAATATATATATATACTATAATAATATAATAAACGTAATAATAATAATAATAATAATAATAATAATAATAATAATAATAATAATAATAATAATAATAATAATAATAATAATAATATATAATATAAATATATATATATATATATTAGTGATGCAGGTAACATCCATCCGCATCCGCGGAGCATCCGCACATTATTAAAGATCCGCATCCGCGCTTTGCCTTGCGGATGTTGCGCGGATGTTTATTGTCGAGATTTGATAAAGAATTTTATAATAAAAATACTTAAGATGAATCTGAAAAAGAAAATAAAACTAAATGAGTTAAAGACAATTCAAAAACGGCTTGATTTTCCATATCTTAATGTTATCGAAGACATTCCAACTCGCTGGAATAGTACACTTCATATGATGGAAAGAAGTATTGCTCAAAGAACTTCTTGCTTCGTACGCCAGTTCGTATTCCAAAGTTAACAATCTTATTAATTTGGAAAATGACATCATATCACACTGCATTAAGCTATTGAAACCATTTGAAGAAACTACCAAAAAAATCAGCGCCTCTACAGCTTCTGTCTCTTATGTAATACCATTAGTCTCAACGCTAAGGAAGCATTTTTAACCATCTTCAAATGAAAATGATGACGGTTTAAAAAGAATGAAAGATGTAATTAAACTAGAGGTAGAAAAACGCTTTGGTTCTGTGGAAATTAATGACCTTCATACTATTGCAACTTACTTAGATTCCCGTCTTAAAGCAAGTTTTTTTGTAACGATATTAGAACAAGTTACTGTAAATCGTTACTTTGTGTTGCAGTTGAAAAACTTCAATCCGAACAGTCATTCGCCACCCATTAAAGGAAAAAACAAATCTACAGAACGAACACCTCCTAGAAAAGTAATCCAATAACAGATTCACTGGAAGAGAATTTCCAGTCCAGTAGTGATGAAGAAACACAAGCATTACCAAAAGATGTAGAGCAAATGATTGAAAACTATCACCAAGAAAAACGATTAGATTCAAATGATGATCCAATCAGTTGGTGGAAAGTTAAGCAAAATGTTTACCCACGCTTGAGTAAACTTGCAAGGAAAACTTCAATCCGAACAGTCTATTAATTAGCCATCCATTAAAAGAAAAAAAATGAAATATACAGAACCAACATCTTCTACAAGTAAATCAATAACAGATTCACTGGAAGAACACAGTCCAGTATTGATGAAAGAAACACACGCATTATCAAAGATGCAGTGCAAATGATTTAAAACTATCACTACTATCACCAAGAAAAACAAATCAAATGACGATCTATCAGTTGGTGGAGTGTTAATGAAGCAAAGCAAAATGCAAAATTTTTACAGACAGCTTAAGTAAACTTGCAAGGAAATACATGGCCTGTCCAACTAGTGTTCCAAGTGAGAGAGTATTTAGCATGCAGTCTAATATATGATGAAAGAGAAACAGACTCTCAACAGAAATGGCAGAAAAAGGCAGAAAAATTGATGTCTCTCAAGCAAAACCTTCCGATATTTGAATTTCAATACTCGTGCAAAAAGTATATAATCCATGTAAAATCTCTTTCATTAAGGTCGGAGGTTAGGGAAAGAGGTTGATGGGGTCCATTTGAGTTGGGTCCCCGTCCCGCACCCTGGTAACAATTATATTAATAGATTGTGGCTAAAACTCGATATAATATATATATATATATATATATATATATATATATATAATAACTAATGATATATATATATATATATATATATATATAATATATATATATATATATATATATATATATGTATCTATCTATATTATCTATACATCAAAATATATATATATATATATATATATATAAATATATATATATATATATATATAAATATATATAAATATATATATATATATATATATATATATATATATATATATATTAAACATCCGCATCCGCATCCGCATCCGTGGATGTTAAAATCAAACATCCGCATCCGCATCCGCATCCGCGGATGCGAAAAAAATGACATCTGCAGCATCACTAATATATATATATATATATATATATATATATATATATATATATATATATATATATATATATATATATATATATATATATATATATATATATATATATATATATATAAAGTGACCAAAAAAAGCAAATAATCTTCTCCTCCTCATCGCAACATTTAACTTCTCAAAATTTGCTGAACAGTGTAAAAGACCCACCTCTGAATAGTTTAATCTCCATATCATTACAGTAAAGATTTTTTGATTTTTATTCAAAAATGCTGAAATCATGTTTATTTTTCAAATGCAAATAAAAAACAAAAGAATAGAGAGAAAAAAATTGTCGAAATCGACGCTTTATAGCTCGCTCAATGCAATATCTTGCCTTTGTTGGATGTAAATTGGGTGAAAATTAAAAAAATTAAGAAAACTCTGACGCCAATTCCTATAAATAAGATTGGGCCGCTTCCTGAAGGGAAATGAAATGAAATGTACTCATCTTTGTCAAAGAGAATCACATCGAATATTCATTCTATTCACTTCTTGGGGACCTCCTCCCACCAAAGAAACAAATATGTCAATAGCTGTCAAAAATATAAGGCTGCAAGGTCCGACTAGTTTGAGGCACAAAAAGGACAAAATCGTTTCATCGCAAAAGTCAGGAATCACTCTTGCTGAAGACATGAAAAGTTTATATCGGATTTATATATTATTTGAAGAAGTTATTCTCAATCTTTTTTTGAGGATTAAGGATACTTAAGAATAATTAAGAATAAATAAGAGCCCTCGAATTAAATAATTTATTAATTCTTTTAACGAAGTTTTATATTTCGGGATAAGATTCAATAAATTGTATATAATCTTTTTCAAATACGAATTGAAATAGCTTTTAATTGTTTTCACATAAAAAGTATTAATATCGAATATATTCAACAAAAGTACGTCATTGTTGATTATATTCGATAATGATACGATTTAAGTGAAAATAATTGCTCCTAATTATTTTCACTTAAAGCGTATCATTATTTACTGTAAACAACAAAATTGCGCCATTATTGATTATATTCACTAAAAAGTTTATCATTGTTTAGCGAATGTGTTCGCTAAAATTTGTATCATAATCAAATAGGCTCATTAAAAGTTTATTATTTGAATATGATTATTAAAATGGTATCATCAATTCTAATAGCGAATATGTTGACTAAAGGTGTATCATGATAGAATATGATCATTAAAAGTGTATGATTATAGAATATGTTCACTAAAAGTGTATCATGATAGAATATGATCATTAAAAGTGTATGATTATAGAATATGTTCACTAAAAGTGTATCATGATAGAATATGATCATTAAAAGTTTATGATTATAGAATATGTTCACTAAAAGTGTATCATGATAGAATATGATCATTAAAAGTGTATGATTATAGAATATGTTCATTAAAAGTGTACCACTAATTTCATTATCGAATATGTTCACCAAAAGTGTATTATCATAAAATTTGTTCATTAAAAGTGTCTTATTATCAAATATGTTCACTAAAGTGTTTCTTTATCGAATATGTTCATTAAAAATTTTATCAAATATGTTCACTAAAGTGTGTCTTTATCGAATATGTTCATTAAAAGTGTATCATCATCGAATAAAGGCTTGACTGGCATAAAACTGAATGATATCACATGATATATGAATTTAGATTGTTATAATAGTTTTTAATTACTATCTTAAAAAAATTTGAGTCATAGATCTGAGAATTACTCGCTTTATCGTCAAGCAGTTTCAAATCATCAGCAATACCTGAAAGGTTAGAATGAATCGGAATATTTGCAATGGTGCCACCCATCAAAAACAAAAATTATAATTATCTAATGAACAAGAAAATTTAAAAATTTAGGATTCAATCCTTTTTACATTCATTTTTTCATGTGAGATAGAATGACAAAAAAAGAATTAATAGTTTATTGCCATAATAATTGCAAAAGATATAAAATTTTTAAAATAAAACAGATATAAGAAGTAAAAATTTTGAAACCAA
>JABUQX010057758.1:25000-27224 GCA_015478945.1 Trachelipus rathkii
TAATACAAACAACGGACGTTCAATATTTTCTTTATTATTAACCTGTTCAGTAGTTACAACCCCATTTAATGTTCACCGCTTCTGAAGGAACCCCATCCTCTTCTTATAGAGACGATTCTTTACCACAATGGCGGAATCTCCTTCAAGTTCCGGGATACCGGAGAAGCTTCGACGTTCATTCGGTGGTTTGTAGTATTTACATCTATGGTGATAACCAAGCCTGACATCCTCTGTTGGTTCATTCATCTCCGTTTCGATGGCACGAATCAGGGTTTTAAGTTTTGTGATATAAAGTTTTTCAGCTGAAATTAGTGTATAATATATAATATATATATATAATATATATATATAATATATATATATATATATATATATATATATATATATAATATATATTATATATCATATATATATATATATATATATATATTATATATATTATAATATATATTAGAGTCTTTTTTGTAGACAAACACAAAGACACAAGGAAGATAAATAGACTTAGGTATAGAGAGAAGAAGGGAATAAGAGACGAGAGAAGAGAGAGAGAGAGAGAGACTCAGTGAGTAGAGAGAGAGAGAGGAGAAGCACAGAGAGAAAGAGAATGAGAGAGAGAGAGAGAGAGCAAGAGAGAGAGGAGAGAGAGAGAGAGAGAGAGAGAGAAGGAGACGAGAGAGAGAAAGAGAGAGAGAGAGAGAGATGAGAGAGAGAAGAGAAGAGAGAGAGATGAGAGAGATGAAATAGAGAGAGAGAGAGAGAAGACGAGAAGAAAGAAAATCATAAAAAATCCTTCTTCTTTTTTGCAAGTTGGTTTGCAAATACTGGTTTAGATGTACAACTGCATTAGTTGTTAAGTAAGAAATTTTTTGAATCAGAGATTTTCTTCTTTTTTTTCCAATGCTTAAAGTCACACACACACAAAAAAATAATAATGAATATGGCTAAAGACAAATTAATACCAGGAAATTTTTAATGTTTTTTCTGTATCTTAAATAAAAAATTATGTGATTTCTTAATAGAATTTTTTTTTTTCACCAAACTCAGAAATAGATTGATGTTTCTGTGAATATTTTTCAAATTGTTATTACCTCATGGCTCTGATGCTTGGAAACTGGTGTTTGATGCGTATAAATTAAACTTACTTTTGATTTATTGCTAAAAAAATACATTAATTAGAAATAACCCATTTGGAGTGTTAAATTGTCGCTCCAGCAATTTTGTCTAAAGTATCTTTTAAATTTAGGAAAACAAAATATTACACTAAAATTTAATTTTGTAGTTATCTTCAAATATTTCTCGCTCTAGAAGAAAACGATTGTGACGTTTCGCGCAACGCGTGGCTAGATTTTGCAAAGCAACTGATTTGGTTTCCTTTAAAATGTTTGTTAAACAGAATAGGTTGCCTTAGTTCATCACTAGAACTATAAGATAAATTGTGGCAGGGAAAAAGTTCAAGCGGGAGTTTGTATATATAAATAAACTTTGTCAAGGACAGCTGCATTCAAGGTCTTTGTTTAATTCAGTAAAAGATGCTCAATCCGGCTTCTTAGTGATGATGCATTCGTCTGATTCAAAAGAAAACCAAACGTTTCAGTATAGCATGAGACCAAGGCTTAAATTTATTTCCATTCAGTTTCCTGTCAGGAGTCATGACCTTCCTTTATTTTCCTGCTTCGAAAACCAACAAAATATTCCCTTTCGATTTAGCATCACTTAGTTGTTTGAGGAGTGAGCGTTTTAAATTGGGACACCCTAGGGTCTTCTTATCCATGGGCTTTTACATAACTTCCAATTAAACCTAACTTTATATGTGGAGGAAGGAGGGGTATTTTTGTTTTGTTATGCTTACCAAACACCGGAGCCATTCTTTTGTTGATGCTATTATCGCTTTTACATATTGATTCTTTGCATTTCTCATTCGCTCCCCCCCCCCAAAGAAAAAAGAAAACACAGGAAACAGTATACTTAGTAGTAATCCCTCTTTGAACCTATAAAACAAGAGGAAACTTACTTGTATCTTGAGATAGAAAGCCCACCCTCTATTCAAGAAAAATTTTAGTATAAAGCAGCAAAACCAAAGAATTCATAGTTATTTTCAATCGTTTTACAAAAACATGTATGAAGGATAAGGTATTTCCATTATGAAGAGAATTACTTCAAGACTTTACATTTGAAGAAGCGAATAAAATAAAACTCTTGAAGTTTGGCTCTGGAAATCTCTCTC
>JABUQX010057759.1:0-10000 GCA_015478945.1 Trachelipus rathkii
ACATACATATAGATATGTGCTAGAGCATAAACTGTACAGTTTGTTTGTATTAATTGGAAAAGGATGCCATGATATGTAAAAACGCATTATTAAGTGAGAACAATATAACACATGAAAATGGTTAATAAAGTCAATGTTTAACAGCTACAAAATGGAGTATTTGTTTTTAGAGGGAACACACTAGCATGTAAAGTAGATTTACATTCAATTTTTCATTGCATTTTTGGTGGATTTATTCATACAAAACCGACAATATGAAAATGTAGGTTTATAATTTATATATATATATGATGATATATATAGATATAGTATATATATACATATATGATATATATATATGAGATATATACATATATATAGATACATACATACATATATATGTATATATATATATATATATATATATATATATATATATATTACATATATATATATTTATATATATATATGGCATACATGATATATATATAATATATATAGATATATATATATATATATATATATATATATATATATATATATATATATATATATATATTGATGTAAAAAGAAAGGTGGGAATAAAAATAAAGGCTTTAGGAAATCGAATTTCTTTATCTGACTCAATGTAAAATTATTTTTCGGATTTTATCTCGTGCAATCAAATTCACTTTCAAGAGTTGCCAAGTGATAATTTATTTACTTAATGAAATTTATGTTTTCATAAATAAAGTTAAAAATAAAAAAATTATGTCCCAAGATAATTAGTAAAAATATAGAAGTTACCGTGAGTTTGTGACTTATATATATATATATATATATATATATATATATATATATATATATATATATTATATATATATATATATATAACATATAAATAAATATATATATATATATATATATATATATATTACAGATATATATATATAGAGATATATAGAGATATATATATATATATATATATATAAATATATATATATATATATATATATTATATATATATATATATATATATATATATATATATATATATGGTGTTTGGTTATATATATATATATATATATATTCATATTCTTGTCTATATCTATATCTTTCTCTATTTCCTGATCAAAATCGAAACATATATTTTGGTCTATGAATACATATATGAAAGATATAGAGATATGGATATACATATGATATATATATATATATATATATATATATGTATATATACAGTAAGTATATATATGAAAATATATAGTTCATAATACGAATGAATTTTTCAGGTACAATAAAAAAATCATAATTTTATAAATTATATAAAAATAAAAGAAATTTGATTGCAAAGTTGTTTCCAAGTTTTTAAACACGTAAAAATTAAAGTTTTTAAAAGAACATTTAACCCTCCCCCTCCCCTCCTCACCCAAAAGAGGAGAAAATGAAAGAAAAAGAAAGAAAAGGAAAACAATAATAAAAAAAACTAGTTTTAAATTAGGAAACAATTACTGATTTTTCATCTTTATCAATAAAAACTCGTAAAAAAGATTTTTGGGGATTTTGGGGAATTTTGGGGGATTGATGCCGAGTAGCGAAGATAATTGAACTAAGTTTATAACATTTAGAATAGTTACTAAGTGTTTGAATATATATATATGATATATAATATATAGTAAATAAGTATGGTGATATATATATGGTCACCATGGCATGGCATATATGATATATATATATATATACATATATACATAGAGATATATATATGATATATAAGAAGTGGTATACATATGGCTGAGATAAAGAAGATATATACATATATATAATATATATATATATATATATATATATATATATATATAAGATATATGTATATATATGATATGAGAGTATGGAGGCGGTATATATGAGATATATATATATATATATATATATACAATTATGCTAATCACGTAATAGGGTAATTAAAATGCTGCAAATGCTATTGACACACTATTTGATTGATGTGATACATTCAATTCCCCATTGAAATGGAGGAGGAATTGAAATATCTTTCAGTTGTATTCAAAATATAATAGTTTGAAATGAGTTCATAAGAAGATATGATTAATAATAATAACACATAATAATAATAATAATAATAATACTACAATAGCTACAGGGAAAAGATTAATACTATTACTATACTAATAACAATAATAATAATAATAATAATAATAATAATAATAACAACTAATAACAACATAACCATTAATAATTTAACTATTTAATGATTTAAATATTAATGATTTAACTGGATAATGATAGACAAGAATTAATAATGAATGAAAACAACAATGAACAACACACACGAGGTAATAATTAATTAATTAAAAAACAATAACAATGAAAACAACAATAAATTAAAAACAATAATAATTAATGAATGAAGGAATAATTTATTAATACTAATAATTAACAATAATGAACAATAACAAGAACAACAATAATGAATAATAGAAGAATAATAATAACAACAACAATAACAATAATTAATAATAATAATAAACTATGATAACAACAATTAATAATAATAATAACAATACCAATAAGAACAATAATAATAATGAATAAGTAATCATAAAAATTGTTTATTTTAATGTTTTTATTTTTTTCCTAAATTTTTCATAATTTGACTATAAGTTGTTTATTTATTTGTTTCTCTCATATATATATTATATTAGAGGTAGGATATATGGATAGAGATACATACATGCAGGCGTATATGTATGAGAGAGTATATATATAAGGTATGATACACATGAATATATATATATTGGCGTGATTAAGATGGTGGAACTGCTAATGTTTAATTACAATTATAGAAAGACTAATAAATGAATATTAACTACAAAAATAAAGGCCCAAATAGGAATAAAAAAAGTTATATTAATGAAACTAATAGATACATGATAACTAAGGATTATGTTAATAAAATGAATAATAATATAGCAAAAAAGAGAACTTTAAAGATAAAAGAAAAATTAGGCCCACATTTAAGCTCCTCAAATAACTGTGTAAAAATTAAATAATTATAAAACAATAATTACTACATAAACAAGAAAAGAAAAAACTGAGAAAAAAAATAGAAATATATTTTATCATATACTTTCTAGTAATAAGCTGAAACAAATTTAATTTTCGATAAATAAAACCATATTGTAAAAGATTAAAACTTTATATTTTAAACTATTAATAATGAAAGTTCTTTATCAAACCCTTACTAAGTAATTTAACGTCCTTAGTTTAATAGTTAAATTATTGGTAGGCCTTCATCTGGTATTTGAATATTATTTAGGAAAATATAAGAACTTCCATTAAAAAAAAGAAAAAATTTGTAGTTACCATGATAAAAGGAAACTTACTTCTTTATAATCTTTTATTAGATTTTTTAATATAATATCTATATTTGATATATATTATTATATATGATATATATATTATTATATAATATATATACATATATATATATTATAGATATATATAATATATTATACCTTATTTATATAAATTTTATTATATACATATTAATATATATATCTTACAATATATTATATATATATATATATATATATATATATATATATATATATTACATACATATGATATACATATTATTATTATTATTACATATTATTATTAATATTCATATATTACTACATATATATATATGAGAGAGAGAAGAGAGATATGATATATGTGATATATATACACATATATATTATATATATATATATAGTATATATATACATATACATAAGAAAGTATACATAAGGGATCTTTCACCTGGAAAAGTGTAAATTTGGAAAATAATTACGCAATTTCTGGTGAAGAGTTTCTTTCTTTTGATATAGATTTGAGAAAGATATAGATATATATATATACATATATATTATATATATATATATGGGATATATATATACATATGATATGATATATATACAGATGCACACTATGAATACATATATATACAGCTGAACTTAAAACATCGAAAATATACTTAAATAAATTGCTAATGATGCACCTATTTATTTGTATGAAAAAGCTTGTTTTTACATTATATTTTACCAAATACTTAATTTTAAAGCACATTCCAATTGAGTAATTTCTTATGCCTACCATTTTAAAAATAGTAAGCTGTTGTTATATAGATGCCTTTAAAGTTGCTTTTTCTTTAATAAATACAAAATCTAACACTACCCATTATGCATTATTTCAATTATTTTATGCAGCTGGTAAATGCTAAATACCACTAAATGGAAGTTATATGGGTAAACACACCAATACTGCAGTTCAACCTGCACAGCCATTCGGGATGGGAAAGGATACCTCAAAACTAAACTACATACAAGTCACTAAAACCTGGGTCGTGACTTTTTCACAACATTTCCTCGGTACATTATTTACTGGAAGAGACCAGAAAGCTTAATATATTTTGATTATGGTAAGACAGACTTCACAATTCGCCCTCATAACCCTGGATACAAAAACACGCCTATCTGTCCTGGTCCTGCAAGGGAAATAAATCTACCCCAAGATCAGAGTAGGAGCTTTTAACCCTCAAAATGAACTAATTATTATTATAGCTATTATTATTGTGGTTAATTTTTCTTTTAATTTATGATGCAAAATAGCTTTTTTAAGATTTATATAACAATTTAAATAATTTAGCATACTTTTACCATTTAATTTCAATTATTTAAAACCTTAAATTTTTTGGGTAGGAGCTACCTACCCGACCTACCCTATATATACGCCCCTTTATATATATATATATATATATATATATATATATATATATATATATATATATAATACAGGAGCAACGTATAAGATTTGTTAGTGGTCTCACTTCCGCCGCAGGACATGAATATCGCCAACATCAAATGCCAATGGCAATGGGAATAGGATGCTTTCACCAATCGCCTCCCAAAGAGCGACTGGAACAGTTTCTCGCTCCCGCTTCTATTATCACTGCTCGGAACTGGAGCTTGCCAAACTGATGAGAAGGGTGGTTGAACCCCCGCTTTTCGGAGTTCCAAGCAGTGATATCGAAGCAGGAGACTTGAAAACTGTTCCGAGATGCCTTCTTTTTTGGGGAGGCGGATTGGACCAGTGGTAGAGTGTCCTGTACATTGTCTAACGGCGACGCTGTTGGCGATGGTTCGTGTCCTGTGGCGGGTGAAATTTTTCTTCGTCTTATTATTGCAAAATTTGTCGCAACTGTTGTTGTGCCCATGTTGGCGTTGCTTGACTTTGGTTGGTTGCTCCTGTAACCCAGGAGTACCCCAGCGGAATGCCATGTGGCCCCAGTAGGGGTCCCAAGCACCCTTCTATGGATTTTAATAAGCACCGAGTTCCAAGCAGTGATATATAAATATATATATATATATATATATATATATATATATATATATGAGATATATATATATATATATATATATATATATATATATATATATATATATGCATATATATATATGTATATATATATAAAGTATGTTGTTCTTCACCTTGGTTACTCAAATAAAACTTTTAACTATGATATGAATGGATTGATTTGAGTATGTGGGCCAAGAAAAAGATTTAGGTGTCATTATAAGCAGTAATTTGAAAGTAGCTAATCAGTGTTTGGAAGCAAGGAATAAATCTAATAAGATGCTGGGCATAATAAATCGCAATGTTGTTTACAAAAGAGCAAGTAGTAATAATTAAATATGTAGCTATGTTTTGCCAATACGAGGAATGCGCATGTCGTCCCATTTAAAGAAAGACAGATATGCTAGAGAGTGCAACGTAGAGCAACAAGGATGATTTTTGGGTTTGAGGTAAGAGCTATGAGGAGAGGGTTGAAGGAGTTAGGAATGTTTTTTGTAGAAAATTTCTTAGAGGGGACATGATACAAGTCTACAAAATTTTACATTCATTGATAAATACTGGCATCTCTAACACCTCTAGTAGAGCGACCAGACCAGGGCAAAGTAACAAGAAAATTAAGAAGAAAGCATGTCATCTTGATATGAGAAAGGAAGCTCTTTTCAAAGCAAATAGGTTGTTAAATTTTAAAATGGTTTTTCTACTACAGGAGTTGCTGAATGTGACTGATTGCAAACATTTACAGTGTCGATAGTATGGATGGGTTGGGTATCATGTATATTAGACGAATAAATCATTGGTTTTAGCAGTAGTTATTAATGTCAGTGCTGCATGTATAACCATAACTTGCTATTAGAGGTGATGGTTTGGGTAAAATATATCATTTTGGCACAAGCCAAATTGGTGGATTTTAGTTACAGGAATTTGACAAGCACTTTGTGGATTTGCATGAGAGCATGTTTGGTTAGTGGATTGACTGAGACAGTCTCGATTGGTCCATGTGGCTTCTTACTATCTCTATATTTCTAATTTTCTAATATATATATATATATATATATATATATATATATATATATATATATATATATATATATATATATATATATATATATATATATATATATATATATATATATATATATATATATATATATATATATATATATATATATATATTATATATAAAAAAATAATATATAAATAATATATTTATATATATATATATATATATATATATATATATATATATATATATATATATATATATATATATAGATATTTATATTTACAAAATTTTTTTGTTTATTAATTTACCTAAATTGACGCCTTTGAATGGATTAGAAAGGATATAAGATCTTTAATTCTATTTTCAATAGACTTCATACTATCTATCTATCTATCTATCTATCTATCTATCTATCTATCTATCTATCTATCTATCTATCTATCTATCTATCTATCTATCCATCTATCCATCTATCCATCTATCCATCTATTCATCTATCTATCTATCTATCTATCTATCTATCTATCTATCTATCTATCTATCTATTAATTTCTATCTATCTATCTATCTATCTATCTATCTATCTATCTATCTATCTATCTATCTATCTATCTATTAATTTCTATAAAAACTATAAGATGAACAAATTGTGCTGTATTTTAGCTTGTAAGCTTTGAATAGCTTTTCTGATTATATCAAAGACTTTTATTATTATGGTTTAAGTGAATCGTTAAAAATGGAAGTTAATGACTTACTATGTTATGTGACAACAGCTTTAGATGTGATCAATAATGATACTATTGTTATGACCTGCATTGCTTTTTATGGTGCATCTAATATCAAGGATGCTAAACAGAGACTTTCGAATTTATTAGGAGAAGAAATAAAATGGAGAAGAGGAGATGATAGGTTGAGAGGTGATATGCAGGATATTTTGGACTTAATTCATTCTGCTAAACATAAGAATAAAGATTTGCCTAAATTTGTTGCAGAGTCATATAGATCACTCCCACCAGCAAGTGGTTTTGAAATTATTGGTGGAGAATTAATCAATTTAATTGATGAAGTCACAAAACTGAGAGAGGAAATTAATCACTTGAAAAATCAAAGATTAAAAGATAATAAACTAGCATCTGATATGGTTAGTATTAAAGAAAACTTATTTGAAATTAAAAATGATATAAGGAAACTTAATGAGATAAACGATAAAGATATAAGAATTTCCGGAAGTTGTACTTCGAATGATGAACTTTTAGATCATAATTTAATACTACCTTCAGCACCTCCTGCTTCCCAAATGGATTTAAGCATTGATTCTGAAGAAGTTACTGCTTTAAAAAAATCAAACGTAAATGAAATTATGTTTAAGAAAAGTTGGGCAGAAATTACTTCAAATTCTCTTAATAAGAAAAAGAAATCTGTCTCATCTAAAGGATTTACAGATGCAAAGAAAAATCCTAAAAAAGATTTGGTTTCTAAGGAGACAAATGATCGTCAATTGGAAGATGATAAATATGAAAAAAAAAATTGGTTTCTAAGGAGACGAATGATCGTCAATTTGAAGACGATATATTTGAGAAATCAAAAGATGATATGTTTACTATTGTGATGTCTCGAAAAAAGAGTAAACAAATAATTTATGGAACTAAAAATTCAAAACCTAATGATAACTTGAGAAGTGCCAAAAGGTTAATGGAATTTTATATTGGCAGATGTGCTTTAAGTGTTAAAAATATTCACTTAGAAGAATTTGTCAAAGATAATTTGGACATAGATTGGTTAAATGTCGAAGAGTTGAATTGCAGGAATCCCTACTCTAAATCCTTTAAAATTACAATTGATGAAGGATTTAAGGAAAAACTTTTAAACGAAGACTTCTGGCCTGCGGGAATAATATGCAGAAAATTTTTTACTAACAGGAACAAAGGCAACAGCAAATGATGTTTTAAAAGTTTTAAACATATGTATATATTAATATTTATATATGTATATTAATTTTTAAATGTTTTGTTTTCTTTTAATTTTTGTTTTTACTATATAAGAACTATATTACGAAAGAATAATGAGACACGAATTCGAATGAGCCATGATCTTCATTTCTATCTATCTATCTATCTATCTATCTATCTATCTATCTATCTATCTATCTATCTATCTATCTATCTATCTATCTATCTATCTATCTATCTATCTATCTATCTATCTATCTATCTATCTATCTATCTATCTATCTATCTATCTATCTATAAAACTATAATTAATACGATATGTCTATCTATCTATCTATCTATCTATCTATCTATCTATCTATCTATCTATCTATCTATATATATATATATATATATATATATATATATATATATATATATATATATATTAGAAAAGGTTACTTAACGGAGACACGAAACGTGAGGTCGGATCCCCCCCAAAATTTCGCAGGTAGCCTCTATGATACATAAATAGATGTTGTAGGTGCAAAATTGAATTTTTTTTAGGTCAGGTCAGGTCAAGTTAGGTTAGGTTAGGTTAGGATAAATTACATGGCAAATAAAAAATAAAACTACATCAATTTCACATACTAAAAATATATTTTCAAAAGTTATCCAAGAATGAACAATCTAATTATAGAAAACGGACGCTCCATGGCTATTCCCCCTATGTATATCATATTTATTTTCGAAGCCGACGTAAAGTAGTTCCCATTCAAAATCGAAAAAATAAATTTTAATTTAATTTTAATTTCAATTTCCGCACCATATACTGTTTATTTTTATTTAAACTTTAGTTTCATATACAGTACATTTAATAATATACAGTATTACGCTGTCTCCGTTATGTAACTTTTACAATATATATATATATATATATATATATATATATATATATATATATATATATGATGGAGAGTAAGTATATATATATATATATATATATATATATATATATATATATATATATATATATATATATATATTCTTTGAATGGATTAGAAAGGAATAAGATCTTTAATTCTATTTTTAATATATTTCATATTATCTATCTATCTATCTATCGATATATATATAAGGGTATATATTATCAATGTTGTATATTATATATATATATATATATATATATATATATATATAGTATATATATATATATATATATATATATATTATATGTTGTTATTTCTGTACTCACTCCCCGATCATCTACAATTTCGGAAATATTTTGATTTCGATTAAAAACCGGACTATTTTGTACTCTTATAGGGTCTTTAAAAGAAGACTGAGAATACACGTTCAGCGCGCTTCCCGGGCCTCGCACTCTCGCAGGGCCAACAGGGTACCGCGCATGGTGAATAATAATAAAGAACCGGGGGTCAATATGTACATAAGAAATGCAATAACCTGCAATTAAATTTGTATTTGTAAATTTGTAAATACAAATTTAATTGCAGGTTATTGCATTTCTTATATATATAACCCCCGGTTATGGTATTATTATTCACCATGCGCGGTATCTGTTTGGTCCTACGCCCGAGTGCGAGCGGAAGAACACGGTAATGTCTTCTCCGGACAGTAGCGGCTCCCCTTGGTTCTTCGCGTCTCGGTCGTAGTGGTCAAACACTTGCACGCT
>JABUQX010057759.1:15000-20000 GCA_015478945.1 Trachelipus rathkii
ATATATATATTATTATTATTATTATTATTATTACATATTACTGATATATATTTATATATATATTATTATTATATTATATATATATTATTACATATATATATATTATTATTATTATTATATATTATACATATATATACATATATTAAAATATATATGTGATATATATATATATATATATATATATATATATATATATATATAATATATATATATATGATATATATTATTATTATATTATTATATTATTATATATATATACATTATATAAGTATATATAATATATATATTATTATATACATATTATTATTATATATATATATATTATTATTATTATTATATATTATATACATATATATTATTATTATTATTCATCAGGACGTCCTCTGCAGACAAGGCAGGCAGTACCGCCATACAGCATGAACTATTTATTTATTCTTTAATATTTAAAACAAATTTTGAACTGTTAACATTACTTTCTGCAGTGAATTTTGAAACAAAATTTCTAGCCTCAACCCAAAAGAAAAATTTGTGCTTTCTCCGGACGCTACGGCAGCTTCCTACATTGAACTTGCCGAATGGACGTCCTGTTCTTTCATTTTAATACATAAATGATAGAATAAAAAGCTTTCAACATTGTTCTTTTTGTTTCGCTCAGATAAGTGCTTGAAATCGCGTTTTAAAACCAGGGCCTCTATTAAAACAAACCAACCCTCTCCCTATCTCTCTCTCCCTTCCTGTCCCTCTCCCTCGGTTTTTATTATATGATATATAGATAGTTATACATATTATTATTATTATTATTATATACATATTACATATATATATATATTATATTATGTATTATTGTTGTTACAGTTAATATATATATATTTATTATTAATATTATATTATTGAAAACATATATTTTTATAAATATTACTGGAAATTCATATAGTATTATTATTATTACAATATTATATACACATTTATTCTACAATTATACTGTATATATTATTTTATTATTCTATATTATTATATATATATATATATATATTATTATTATATATATATATAAACATACATATATTAATATTATATATATATATATATATATATATGTATATATATATAGTATATTATTAATAGATATATATATATATATATATATATATATATATATATATATATATATATATATATATATATATATATATATATTAAATGATTAGGAAAGTCAAATAATCAAAACTAAATAATAAACTTTAATCTAACTACGAATAAAATTAATTAAAGGTAAAATTAGGTATATAGAGAAAAATAGCAAGAAAACTTTTAATAATAAAGAAAAAAAAGTAAATATTAAATCAGAACAAAATAAAAAAATAAAAAATTAACATGCGCCAAAATAGGAAAAAATATATTAAAAAACTAAAAAAGATAAAAATAAAAAATTTAAAAAAAAGGAGCTAACGCTTTAATTTTATTTTTCCTCATTTCGCGCACTAAATTCTAATTTTGAGTCTCTCTCGTGTAGTGCTGCGATCGCGAATGCTTCAAACAATAATTATTAATGAACAATCTACGTCTGAAAGAGAAATAATTCGATCAAATTAAACTTGAAATACAATTTCAATCATTTGGGAATAATAAGCCATTTTTCTCTATTATTATTATTATTATTATTATTATTATTATTATTATTATTATTATTATTATTATTATTATTATTATTATTATTATTATTATTATTATTATTATTATTATTATTATTATTATTATTATTATTATTATACTATTATTATTATTATTATATTATTATTATTATTATTATTATTATTATTATTATTATTATTATTATTATTATTATTATTATTATTATTATTATTATTATTATTATTATTATTATTATTTTTATTATTATTATTATTATTATTTGTTTTATTATTATTATTATTATTATTATTATTATTATTATTATTATTAATATTATTATTATTATTATTATTATTCTTATTATTTATTAATATTAAATTTTTTTTTATTATTATTATTATTATTATTATTATTATTATTATTATTATTTTTATTATTATTATTATTATTATTATTATTATTATTATTATTATTATTATTATTATTATTATTATTATTATTATTATTATATTATTATTATTTATTATTATTATTATTATTATTATTATTATTAATAAACTATTATTATTATTATTATTATTATTATTATTATTATTATTATTATTATTATTATTATTATTATATTATTATTATTATTATTATTATTATAATTTTTCTGTACCGGTATGTTTCTTTTAATTTCAATTTTTTTTTGTTTTTGTTTTGGAAGATGTATGATGAATTATTCGTAGATTACATTTATATATATATTATATACATATATATATATATATATATATATATTATGCTATATATATGTTATATATATATATATATATATATATATACATAATAAATAACGGAATGAGTTGTATAAATATATTACAAGGTAATTATATATATATATATATATACATATTATATATATATATATATATATATATATATTATTATTATTATTACATATATATATATTATATTATTATATATATATATATATACATATATTATTATTATTACATATATTAATATATATATTATTATATACATATATATTATATATTATTATTGAGTTATTATATATTACATATATACATTGGTTACATATTTATATATTATTGCTATATATATATATATATATATATATATATATAAGTATATATACTATATATATATACATATATATATATATATGATATTATGCTATTATATATATATATATACATATATATATACATATATATATATATATATATATATATATATGTTATATATATATATATATATATTATTTATATTATTATATATATATATACATATTATATCAGTCGCGTTCGGTTGTATCGAGTTAGAAAATATTCGTGTTCACATCTTTATATATATAAACCTCAAAAAATTACATGTATTAATAATGTGATAATTCAGAAAAGTACCATGGTTTTTAATAGCATTATAAAAATTCAGTTGTATATATATATATACATATATATATATATATATATATATATATATATATATATATATATATATATATTATATATATAAGCATATATATATATATATATATATATATATATATATATATATATATGAAAGGCAGAGCGTAAATTATGACGTTTAGTTGTGTAAATAAAAGATAATTTCAAAAATTGAAATAATTCAATCTTAAACAATTACATTAATTATTACAATTAATCATTCTATTTTATCATTTTTATTTGATTGTTAATCACAAATAGTATTGAATACGATGTATTGTTTACCATTCGTTGGTCAGTTGCGATTTTGGAGAGAGAGAGAGAGAGAGAGAGAGAGAGAGAGAGAGAGAGAGAGAGAGAGAGAGAGAGAGAGAGAGAGAGAGAGAGAGAGAGATAAATGTAATCTGACTCATATCATAAGTAAATAAAAAAAGATGCTTCTAAGATGAAAGCATCCTTCTCCAACTGAATTTTTTTTTGACAATAAATCATTAAAAATTACCTTCTTCCTATTCCAAAAGCACATTTTTTTCCTCTTAAAATACGAAATTTATTAAAAACATTAAAAATTCTTTTTAAAAATATTTTACTAAAAATTTCAAATTTACTTTAGAAAAATAAAACACATATCGTATGTTAAATCAACTCTCGAAGGGAAGCCTTTGAAAGCTTTTACCTTCTCAGCGTCTGTAGTTCGGACGGCAGTTCCTGTAGCTGATATAGTTGCTTGTGTAGCCATTGCTATGGACACTGCCATAACAGGAGCGAATGATACCAAAACGATGAGATTATTTGCTAGTTCACCAAGTTGTTCAAGGGTAAGTGCTGTCTGCGAAGCCATAGTGGGTCGAATCTTGGTTGGAACAGTCTTCAAGAACTCCATCCGGATGATGTCTTCTCAGTCTTTTACCTGGCGCCATAACGGAGCATTTCTCGTAAAATGAAGGGAAGACTTGAGACTGTAGGCTTGTTTTGACATAAGCTTCATGAATAAGTCCGTCTTTACATTTCGTAGATTGTGTCGACGGCTCAGCAAAAAGCGCTTATGCCAACGATTTATGAGGTGAGATACGGACCAAACGATGTCTGTTGGCAGCTGAGAGAGAGAGAGGAGAGAGAGAGAGAGAGAGAGAGAGAGAGAGAGAGAGAGAGAGAGAGAGAGAGAGAGAGAGAGAGAGAGAGAGCGAGCGTGGAAGTACTGGTCTCTTTCGAGGTGATTTTGCTAAGATGGAATTGAGCCTCTAAGTCGGAACGGGAAGTCGCAGAGAATAGTGAGTTCTTTCCTTTGATCCCAACGATTGTTTCCCTCTTTCAATCTATTCTTCTTCGGCAGAAGATGCTGGCTTGTTTTCTGTAGACAATTTCGCTTCTGTAGACATCTTCTTTTTTTTCTGTAGACATCTTCTTGCCCGGAGTCACCAATTATGTAGTAGAGGTCTCTGTAAAGGCCCTTCTTCTGCTTCTCCACTTGACAGGTAGCGTTGTTGTTTTTTTGTTGTGCGGGCCCTGTAATGACTTTCTTCCCATAGGAGAACCAAGCAAACGCCAAGTTACTAGGCTCTGGAAGCCAGCCACTGTGAAAGTTGCCTCTTTCAACTTATAGGGGCTTTTACGCCTCCGGATACTGAGACTGTAAATATGTGCTACTGGAAGTCGTTATAACTGCTTTTTAACTTGTCTCTACATAGGAAAGAGTCAAACAACTTATATTATTAACACACTGCTATTTGCCCTCAATACAAAATGGTCGTTGAAATTCACAAAGTAATGGTGTAGTAAAACAGAATTAGCGTCTCGGCTTATTGGACCTCTAAAGTAAAGTACCGTCATGAGAGAGAGAAAGAGAGAGAAAGAGAGAGAGAGAGAGAGAGAGAGAGAGAGAGAGAGAGAGAGAGAGAGAGAGAGAGAGAG
>JABUQX010057759.1:25000-27500 GCA_015478945.1 Trachelipus rathkii
AAGTTTATGATATTCATGACTTTCTGCAATGTTTAATTTTTATTTATATTGGTTTTATTTCAATAATTTCCTGATGATGAGATCAGAAGTTTCTAGAAACATTGTGTAATATCAGGGCTTTGGTACTGATATATATATATATATATATATATATATATATATATATATATATATATATATATATATATATATATATATATTTCTCTCCTTTATATATACTTTTATATATATATATATATATATATGAATTTATATATATATATATATATATATATATATATATATATATATATATATATATATATATATATATATATATAATCTTTATATATATATATATATATATATATATATATATATATATATATATATATATATATATATATATATATACATACATTTCTGCCCCTGGCCCACCTTATTATAGGGGCCACACCGCCTCCAGAAAGCCGGCCACCGCTCGAGGGCGGTTCCACAGGTCAAGAATAGAAGTTACAGCAAAGGTGGTACGGGGAGCGTCGAGGGCGGGGCACTCCAGAAGGAAGTGCTCTGTTGTGTCCGGGGATATATGACATCTAGTGCAAATGGGGGATATAACGTTGTCTAGTTTGAATCTGAATTTATATTGCATAAGATTTGGGTGGTGGCCTGATCTGCTACGGGCGAGGTTAATTTGGTTTCTTCTGTGGACAGTGATTCTTCTGAAGTGTTTGGTGTTGGGGTGTTTAGTAGATTGTTATTGGGGCGATTTTGTAGATATGTGTTAGTTAATTGGGTATGGATGTGAGAGAGCCAAGACCTATTTGGGGGTGGGGAGGATTCTTGTTGAGATGTGGTTTTAAAGTTTGGTGGGTGGGGGGGGGGGGTTTGGTGGGTGGGGGGGGGGGGGGTTTGGAGAGTATTTGGTGGCATGGATGGGTTGGATTGAGTGTTTTCTGGAAAAATTGTGTCCCTACCATGTTCAAGTGGGTAGAGATGGGAAGGATGTGTGTCTCGTCATGTAAATGCTGGATGGGGGTTGTTTTCGTACATCCAGTGATTATTCTTAGGGCAATGTTTTGTGTAACTTGCAATTTATTTATGTTGGATTGTGATAGGGCTGGGAACCATGCGGGGGAGGCATAATTTATATTAGTTCTGTGGAGTTGTTTGTAGATTGTGGTAAGGGTGTGTTTTCTGTCGCTGAAGTTGTGTTGGGAGAGTTCGGAGGGTGTTTAATTTCCGTTGGGTTGAGGGAAATAATTTGGTCGATGTGGGGAGAAAGTCATATGTGTGTCGTAAGTGAGTCCTAATATTTTTTGGGGGGTTGTTGTTCAAATAGACTATTGGGTGGAATGAGGATTGGTGGCGGTCCAAGATGGTTTGGGAGGTCAGGAGGTTGGAGGCTTTGTATTCTTTATTGTTGACATTAGTTTCTAATTAGATATTCTTGGATTGCTTTGGGATAGTATAGCTGGTGATCAGTAGAATGAACTGATATATAATCATGTAGTCGTTCAGTTGCCGGGTGAATGGTTGGGCGGGAGTGAGCATCTTTTTGTAAGAGATTGAAGAGGAATGGAGAAGAGAATGGCGCCCTGTGATACGCCGTTTTGCAGTTTGATGAGTGTGAGAGGGTGTTTTTATGGAGAACTTTGGCATATCTATTGGTAAGGAAATTTGAAAGCCACTTTTTATCATTGTTTTCTAGGGGGATTGAAGAATTTTTTGTATAAGGATATATGTGGGGACAGTGTCAAAGGCTTTGTTGTTAATATCGATGGCTGTAAGTATGGATCTGTGTGATGGGGATTGGTTGAAGCCATTAATTGTGTGTTGTGTGAGGGAGGGAGGTGAGGGCTGCTGTTGTTGAATGGTTTCCTTTAAATCCATGTTGGAATTCTGGGAGGGTGATGTGTGGGGATATTTTTTTAATATTAGTTTCTCCAGCAGTTTGCTGATGGTGGAGAAGAGAAAAGATTGGGCGATAGGAGGATGGGGGTAGGGTCCTTTTTAGGTTTCAATTTTGGGATAATGAATGCTTGTTTCCAGATTGAGAGTATATAAATTGAGTTTTCAGGATTTGTTAAAGATTTCTGTGATGAGAAGAATAGCTTTTCCTTCTAGGTGTTTCAGGTGGAAGTTGAGATTGAGTCTGGTCCTGTTGCTGGTGAATTTTTAAGGTTTTGATTGTCTCTGATATCATGTTGGTTGTAAAAGGAGGTGGAGGGTTGTGATCTGAGGGAAGTTTTTTGAGTTGTTTTTTTGTTACTCTATTAATGAGGAGAGTAGGTTTACGGGAGATATTAGCGTAGTGTTTTGCGAGGCTGTCTGCTTGTTGTTTTGAGGAAGGGAGGGAGTTGTCGGGCAAGGATGGGGATTCGTGTGAGGGAGGGGGGTTGTTTTGTGAGTTGTTTAGTTTTTTGATAACCTGCAAGGTTTTCTTGTTATCAATGCGTGAGATGTTGTTTTGTAGGTATTCTGTAAATTTGTTAGTAGTGTTAGTGGTTATGAGATTAGA
>JABUQX010057759.1:32500-52546 GCA_015478945.1 Trachelipus rathkii
ATTACGAAAATTTTGAATCGATTTTTTTCTATGTTCACTACAAAAGAATACTTTAAAATATTTCGTTTTTAGCGCTTTACGTTAAATTTAAAGTTACTTTGAATTCTATTTATTTCTTTTTAAATGGTTAATTTGCAGCGAGAGAATGAGCTTTAGCTTCGGTTCCTCGTCTTTTATACTAATTAGGTTAGTCAATCTGGGATTCCATAGGATGTATATCCTGTGGGTGATCTTAAGAAATCTTGTGAAATAGGAAATCAAATTAATAATTTATAAAAGAAATTTGTTTATGAAAAACTGATTGAGCAATGGGAATTTTCTAAATAATATTCTCACGCTATTAATAATTTTCTCACGGTATTCCCAGTGGGTTTTACCGTTTCAACATTGGGATTTTTATATGAAATAATATAATTTATATTAATTGATATCCTGTTGTTTAGAATATTTCCAGATTAAGCAATCGGCTTTTCAGAATCTCCCCCCTTAAAAATTTTTAAAACTTAAAAATTTGAAGTGAGATTAAAAAAAATCAAAATATTAAAAAAAATCAAAAATATTTCAAAATATCTAACTAATAAATCAAAGTAATAAGTTATACAATAACTTATTATATATATAATGTTCCGGCTTGAGTTCCATAATGTGACCGAGTACGGGTTTGGTTCTTGAAATCTTCGTGTAAGAGTCGAATTTTCTCCGTCTCGTCAAGCCTTTGTTTCTCTCTATTGTATCTCTTGAAGTATCCCAATCGCCATGTTCTCTACAATACCTTAAAGAGAAAGAAAAATATGTAAAGTATGAAATATTTAAATTAAATTCAAAGAATTTGTATTAAAAGGAAAAAAAAATTGTAAAGTAAATTCAAAGAATTTGTATTAAAAGAAAAAAAATTTCTCATACAGTTATATTGAATTGTAATGTCTTTGTTGATTGTTGTAAACTGTACTTAATTGTTGTTTCAATTAATGTATAAATTGTTGTTGCAAGTAATGTTTAATTACTGTTGTGTATGTTTGTCATATGTTGCACAAGTTGCTGTTACGTGTTGTTTCGTGTTGCAAAAGTGAGTCTTTTAGTGACTGAATTTGATGTCTGAAACATTGTTTTGTTGACTGGTATAAAGAATGTTAAATGTTATATGTCTTTATAGTTGTGAACATTGTGATATGAAATGTTATTAACATTGAAATATAATAATGAAATAAAAGAAAATTGAAAATAAAATTTCAAAAAAATAAATTAAATTCTTAGGAAAATCTTCCCGTATTTCGTTTCTAGAAATCTGTATTTTCCTTAAAATATATATGTAATAAGGATTATTATAATATGATGAACAGGGACGATATTTAAATTGTTAAGAATTATTAAAATTGTTTAAAATTTGTAAAAATTGTTAAAGAAGAAATTGTAAAAATTGTAAAAAATTTGTAAAAATTGTAAAAATAATATTAAAGTTTATAACGTGAATATTTAACTTTTCTTTTCATTAACTTTTATATTTGAACAGGGACATTTCATATATATATATATATATATATGGATATATGAAAAAAAAATTAGTAAATTTGAGGGATATTATAATTTATACGCTATTCATGTTGAAGTAAATTATAAACAAGTATCCTCGAGCAATTTCACATGTTAATTCATTATCCTGTAAACATGTAAAGTCACTCGAAAGCACTTGGGTATGAGTTATTGAATTGAACAGGGACGATATAACTAATTCATGAAAGTTATAAGATATTAAAATAAACGTCCTCATCCTTAAAATTGATATTAGCTAAAATAAGTTAATTATTTGAATCCATGCTGTTAATATAGTATCAAATAAACTGTATTACATTCCAAGGATAAATTCAAATATATTATACTCAGTGACCTGATGATAGGTGGTGGTTTTTCGACCTGATAGGGAAATTCCTCAGTAACAAGTAATGTCACTGCTTGTTAATGACGAACCACATTATCCTGAAAAAATGCGTACTTCAGTGTTCCCTGCTAAGATGAATATCTGTAAAAAATATTAATGTCCCCTGATAGTATACTTACTTCAGAGAAATTCTGTAAAAAACTCTGTGTTAGGATTAGTAAATGAATAAAAAATGTAAATTCATCTCTCTCTAAAAAATTTTGAATTAGGATTAGTAAATAAATGAAATATAGATTCCTGTAAAAAAAATTAAATAAGTTTTCTTAGGTACTTCTCGTTATTACATTGGTAATATGGTAATATAATATTATTATAATGTCCAAGATTATATTCCCATACTACCAATATATATATATAAACAATTTTTGTGTGCGAGTGTGAACTCGTAAGAAATATTCTCAAATGGGAGAATCTATAAAATCTGTAAACAAAAGAATGAAATTATTGAAAATAAACAACAAATTCTTGTATTCACACTATTATTCTACAATCATCCTTACACCTCTTTGTTTTCCTACTTTTAATTAAAAAATGGAAAAAAAAATTTAATATTTTAAACATAAAATTTAAACAAAAATACTAGGTGTTTTTATGCACCAATACATGATCGAATATTTAGGAATATGAACCTTTATGTTACTTCATGTTCATAAATATCTAATCATGACTAATGCCGGACTGGACGAAGTGTTTTGTTATTCAATCATGACTGGTTAAGCTGAAGTCCAATGTGTCTTTTGATTGTGAAGTCAGCCAACAAATAAATGCCTCCATGTCGCTTGCAAATACACATAATGCTCCATATGTCAGTATTACCTGCAAACGACATGGAAACATTCATTTAATAACTGTAATGCCCACATATGAGTCATCTATGAATGTATACATGTGTACTAGTATTTATGAAAGTTGCATATAAGAGATTTCTACTTTACACGTGAAATATTTAAATGTCGTTATTCAAATGAAATAGTAAATCGTGGTATGTAGGTCAAACATTACCGTTACCTGACCCTTGTGTAACCAGAAAGTTCTCAATGTGTTAGAATTTTAACTCCTTCATTCATACATTATTAAAGTTACAAGTAGTTGGTAATTACTAAATTACATCATATAATGAGAATTATGTGTTTATTATGACTTACACTAAATTCATTATGCATCTATTCAAATATGAACTATATCAGTTTAGAAGAAAAACTGCAAAATTATGACTGCTATAAACTTATTATTCAAAGTGGTTAGTTGTGTATTGAATCACTAGTGGTTCCTAGTTGTTCACCTATTATGCGTTTTCGCATGTTATGTTGAGTAATGTTACCACTTATATTTATGAGATAAATTATCATTAAAATATTAAAAAAATGTTAAAGTAAAGTATATTTACGACAAAGATTTTTTTTAAATAAATCTCTAGTGATTACTTAATTGTTTAAATGATTAGTTACTTTACTTACTATTTATATACATGATGCTTCTTAAATTGTATGCGACTCCAAACTTAGGTACTCTAAATTTAATTTAATTAGAATGCCATAAGTTGAAGTAGTATACACTTACTCATTTCTAAAGGTGTTCTTACACTTGTGAATCAACCTTTTGATTTAGAACGATGTTGCTCTTTTGTATCAGCTGTTTTGCTCTTATTAACAGAATCACACTTCCTTCTTCTAAATTTATTTTCCTTTTAAAGAAAGTTGGTATCTTTCTTATACTTATTCAGCATTAACTTTTACTGCTGTCTTCTTATGATTTTAAAGTATTAAATCAATGGTTCCATTTTTACTTTCCTAACGATGTTTTGACTTTACATTACTATGGATACACAGGTTCTCTTACTGGTCTAACTACCTTTGTCCTGAATCCAACTATATCTTTCTTTTATTCCTAAAATTTCTATCAGACTGAACCGTTTGTAAAGTCAGTTCCTATACATATGTATTCCGAAGTATATCAGTAGAAGATGTTTGCGAAATTAAGATTTATTGCTATAAACTTCTTTGTTATTATTTGGTTCCTCTTCCATTTTAAGCAATGCATCCGGACAGTTGAACGGGCCCTTTCTCGTATCCTTCAACAATGTTAAATTTCAGATTGAGAAGTTCTGATGTTCCTATTTATTCTGTAGTGCTTCTGGCTTCTTCGCCATCAACCTTTTCTTTATGATTTTTCTGTGTTTACTCATATCTGTATATCTTGTTGAACTACCTATCAAAATTGTTCCTTCTACATTTCAACAATTATTAGTGAGATAGTTAAGGTTTCTTCTATGGTTACCTTAAGTGTTAAATCCATCATTCTTTCTTCCCGATCAATTTGTGTTTGATCTGAAGGATAAAGCCGTGATGTACTGTTACCTGGTTCCATGTCTTTAAAATTAATTGATCCGCTGGATAATACTGAGAGGTTATCATATGAAGAAAACTCATATATCTTTATTTATATATATATAAAGGCTTTCTTCATATTGGAACCAGACAGTTGACTGATGTGCTCATTCTATCTCTTTTAGATGAGCTTACTTTTAACATCTATCATTTTTGTTCTGTTATTTTTCTTCTTAATGGTTTTATTTCTCTCTAAGCTTCATTATTTATACTTCTACTGTGTCCAATGTGAGTGTTATTCAGCGATAATCTTCTTCATGGACTGATTTCACTATTTCGGATATTACCTTCTTTCTGCCTTAAAGGCTTCTTTAATTATTAAAAGTATATTAAGGTGTGATCTACTGATATCGTTCTTTATGGTTGTAGTTCTGCAGGATTTTGGTGATATTCTATATAAATTTAAATGGCATTTTCTATCTGTTTCTTTTTGCCTTCTTATATGCATCATGAGTTCAATATTACTTCTTCACATTATAACCTGCATTCATCTGTATTCTTCCGATCACAAATATACCGTGCACCTTACCTTATGTCTCTTGGAAAGAACAAAACTAGAGTTACATCTCTTGAGCCTTTAACCTCTCTACCAAATTTGAAATCGTTTGCTTGGCCTTCGCTCACAATTTCTTGGATTTTGTTCTTTCTTTCTTCACAAAGATAGGTGGTTAGTATGATCAGATGAAACTTTTGATTGATCTGTGAATCCAGCTTCATGCTTGTGTTATATAGAGAGTTTTAGAGTTGAAGTTACTACTACTTCGATAAGAGTGACAATGGATGTTTGTCAACAGTCTTTACCTCTACCTTTCTCTTTTCCACAAAGTTTAGCTTCCTTCTTTTGGATACCTCCAATATATCAATCATATGAGTCTGAAGAACTTTGTGTCTTATTAGAATTAGAAAAGCTGGAAGGCGAGCATTTTTTTAATCTCTGTTCCCTCAGAAGGTATTTACTTATGCTATTGAGAATTGACAGCTCCTTTGGCAATTCCAAGTTTCTCCTCTTCTGCCATATACTTTGTATCTTCTGCTCATGCTGCGATGATAGTTGCGTCAACACTTTTAAGATGAGGTGGACATTATAGCGTCATATGTCATTAACGTTTCCCCTAAGTACATAAGAGTGGTGCGATGAAGTTCCTTTACAGAGACTATCATCAATTTGATCAGCGTATTTTCCGAATTTCTTCATCTCGTACTTCATACGTCTACTCTTTCTTTTCCAAGAGGTTCTACACATCATTATGTGTAAAGCAGTATGATCCTTACAGCTTTCGGTACCTCATCTCTACGTACCTCATCATTCTAGTTCAACTTGTGATCATAATCGAATGGACCATTCTCCTATCTCCTTATCAGAATCAAAATATCTGTATCAATCGGAGAGGTCGGACTTCCACAGTTCCTTACAACTGTAGCCCCTACCAGCATAAGCTGCATTCATTCCCATTTGAATGTCTATGCACGCTCAGAACGGAATTATTTCATCCTTTGTATATTTACCAAAGGGTTGCAAGTAATGCTCATTCTCAAATGGTAATTCTTTTACCTCTCTGTCTTACAGGTAAGTGAGCTAAAGTGGGACAACATTTGTCCTTCCTTGAACCTAATCAGGTATTTGACTTGCAATTGGAATCAATCTTCGTGACCTCTTCACCTAAAATTTACAAACTTGTATAGGTGGCCCTACAGCATGTTTTCCCTAATGCCTTATTATCCTCAGAATCTCCTTCAAAAGTGTCTGAGTTTTTCATCGGTACTGTCCTCACGAATTTACGAATAATTCCGGAGTTCTTGGGACTTTATAATCATACAAGTCACCTACAAAAACATCATACATGAACGTTCGAGGCGGTCTTACTTGAGACTTTATAACATTACAGATCACCTACAAAAACATCTTGCGATATTGTTCGAGGCGGTCCAGATACCTTTCTTTACTGGCATAAATCAAATATGGAAAGCTATTCTATATGTTAGTTTTAAAATGCTTTCAAAAAAAAATACAATAATGTTACAATTTTCCCATATTCGATGGAAAATAAATAAAAAATATATATAAATTGGGTTCCTAGAAACTTAAACTATGGCTGTGTGGTGAATTAATATCATGTTCTTCAACATAATTTTTTCTATGCTTCCTAAACCTAAAAATTTAAATCGGCTGTGCCTTTTAGCCACAATTCTATACTAATCAACTTCCTTTCATAGTCAGTTGCCTTTACCTGAACTATGTAAAATTAGCGATATTAACGGAAAATTTAAAGAATAAACAAATATATATATAATATATATATATATAAATATATATTTATTATTATATATACTATATATTAATTAATATATATTATATATATATATATATCTGAACTATGTAAGCAATGCTCAATCGAAGTGAATAAACAAATATATATATATATATATATTGTTCTAAAATATTTAATATAAGTTGTTTAGCGGCTAGCATAAATAAAATGTTTTTCCATAAACTATGGCTATTTCTATCGCCTTTGAATCTATTACTTCTGGTTTGAGCTATTTATTTGCTCTATATATCTCAATGCGTTTGTGCCTATCTGCTATTCGTGCCAGATTTGTTCTGATTTCACAAACAGAACAATAATCCTATAATATTTCTATTTATCTGTACGGTTTTCCACAGTTAAGAAGTGGCTGGAATCAATCCTTTCAATTTGCGAGGCACAAGAGTGACAAAAAATACATATATATATATATTTATGCCAACTTGGCATCGTCCAGATTACTAATTGATCGGCGACGTCTTAACGGGTACAATTCCGCACCTCCAGCACTTGATGGATTGACCCTTGACCTCTTCACTATCTCTAAACTATCTAAGCTTGTTAATCTCGATCTTGGGTTATTAGTGATATTAGTACTAGGTTAGATTTTTCAATGCTTCAAAATGACTGTCCAATTTCCTTTTGAAGTTTGATCCACCGTCTTCTTCTTACTAATAACACCTTTAAGCCTTGAATCTTGACTTTAGCACTGTTTTCCGTACCTTTTATTAAATACCTCTTCATTCTAAATTGAATGGACTGTCCTCATGGCTCTTCCTCTACCATGACCTGAATAATTATCTGGGTCAGAGAGGTCGGACCTATCAGCGGTTTTAGACTGTGTCCTCTACCCATGTAAGCTAAGCTCACTACTCCTCCAATGGATGAGTAAGCAGCTCGGACAGAAAATTATCCTTTCTCTGCATTTTACCTAAGTGCGGTAATCTGTGCTCATTCTTAACCTCTCAAATTGAGGGAGCAATGGACCTAATTATTCCTAATTCTTCTATGTATTAGGACACCTCACCACATAGTATAATTATGTATGTACGGCTAACTGTATTAATAAACAATAAAACATACAGTATGGTTTAATAAATACTAACATTAACATTAGTTTTCGGTACTTTTGTAAGTACATTAATATATTGTTTGGCAAATCCTATATCAGTAAATTAATACACTATTTGGCATTTTTATATCGGGGGTGAGAGGGGGGCGCAATATGTTTTGCTCATTGAATCTAACTTTGTATGTATATATATATTATATATAATATATATATATATATATATTATATATAATATAATAATATATAAATATTAATATATTATTATATATTATATTAATAATATATTATATATATAATATATATATATTATATATATATATATATAGCTATATTTTAAAAAAATTGAGAAAAAAAAAAAAACACTGATATACTGCGGTTATATAATACCTTCATATTAGTCAATTAATTATTAATTGAATAATATATTTTAAATGGACTTTTTTTATGTACGTAAATAATCCTAAATGCTCTTACCCACCCTTTCCTGTACCACCTTGTCACAATAGTCCATATATGTTATTAATATTTTTAATATTAGTAATATTTTGATAATTAATACTTCGGCATTCTGTATACATTAATACAGTTGACTTTAATTCCTTCGAGTTAGTACGTTAATAAATGTTAAATGCCCATCTATATATATAAATGAAAAATTATATATTTTATTTTAAAGGCAATTCTTTATGCAAAATAAATTCGTATTTTCGGGGCAATTTTTTTTGTATAATTATAAATTATTACTTATTTTTTAGGCATCTTTTATTTATTAAAATATAAATAACAATACAGGTAAAATTAGCTAAATATGTCGTGTTAATTCTCCTTTTAAGATCTAACGTTAACTGTGATTATGATATATTTAAGCGATTAAGCATAATTTGTGCTTAGTAATTTTGGGCATCGTCAATATTTTAAAATTTGTAAAGGTGTTTAGCATAATTTGTAATTTATGTTTTGGTCATAATATATTTTTTTAAGCTAATTCCAATTTTCAGTACTAATGAACCAATATCAATTTTGAGTTGAAATTTCAGATACCTTAGAATTTTGGCAATCAAAAAAAAATTTATAAATTTATAAAATATACTATTTTGTACATGAATTGGGCCTTAAAATTTTGGCAACCTCAACTTTTACAATACGAGAGTAATAAAATTTTTATGCTTAGATAATTTGGCTAGCTCACATTTATAAATACAGAGACTATAGAATAAAAAATATTTAAATAAAATTTCATTAACAGATTTCAGAATATACTATATATTATTTTAAATAAAAAAAATGCTTGAAATAAAATATTAAAATTTGCAGACATTTAAAATAACCCTTTCGCTATATTATTTTTCTTTTTAAATAAATATTCATTAAATAATATCGAAACAGAAAAATTGGCGTAAGTTAACATATATAAATATGTTTAGGTAGAGTGTTATGTGTTTTACCTATGATGACACTACTCTAGCTACGGATGGGTACACATCTATATGGTCAGCGTTTGGTAGCGCCACCTTCTAAACATTCTTTCTTGGTAAAGGTTTTTTCTTCGCTGCTTCTCTCGCCTGAGGGGTCTTCTTCATTCTGCCTCGCGGTCTGATCCGCTTTCATCATGCCGCGGCCTTTTGCGTATTGCCTTATTGGATTGACCGTAGTTATGCTTAGTTACTGTATTGCTCTTCGTATTTTAGGGCTATTTCCTTTTGCCGATGGTTATATGATGTATCTTCTTTTTCTAATTTAGAATATAATTTATGATTCTTCATATTCTTTGATTCGAGCTTTCTTCATTGCAGAGCTGGTGTAGCTGTGGTGTCTTTCCACTTGTTGAATTTCCTTGGCTCTAGTTTTATGTTGGGATCATGATCATCACCACACGTTAGTATGTGGTACGTAGTGTTTGTAGGTAAAGACTCTCTTTCTTATCTCTGTTTGGTTAAATATATTTTTCATTTTTCATTGTAGTGAGTATGTCTTATCATTCTCCCTCAGCCTTCGAACCGTTTGTTAGCCATGTGTAAGGTAGATATAGCCTACTTTTCGTGCTTGAAATCACTCAACCCCATATTTTGTATCTTATGTGGTAAAATTTTGACACAAAGCAGTAATAACTCTCCTAAAAAGCTTTTGCTGTGTGATCGCAGATCTGTTATGTTGTCTATATTCTTCGGTTCATATTAGTATTTGATTATTATTTTTGGAGTCTTATCTCTTCACTACTCTTTCAATATTCTTTTTCCATAAATTCTTCTATATTCTAAAAATTTCCTATTCACTTTACTAGGAGGGTCTATTTTGTTTCTTGAAGATTGGGTGCAAGCTTTACTCCCTGTGATGATTTTACTCCATCTCATAACACTTAATGATCAACACGCTTTGTATTTGTCACGCTAGAAATGTATATATGATCTGTTCCTGTGCTTCTATATTACTTATCTCTATGAATAAGTGTATATGTGTTCAGATAGAGGATATATCTCGACTATATATCGTCTTTGGATAAATTCATATCCGTTCGTGAAATACCGTGTTGGAGTAAGTTTCCCAGGTCTGTATTTTGTGTCTATTATTTTAAATTTACTTTCAACCAGTCATCAAAATATATACATAATTTTGAATTTATATGATTGAGGTATCCTGATCATTTGAAAAATGGGCTTTCTCAATGGTGGGTTAGATCTGCTATATTTTTATAATTTGTACTCATATTGCCACGCTACTTTCTAAAATGTCCTAGTTTTCTACTATAATTTATCTTTTACCTTCTCTTCTTTCCTACATATTTTATTCTTCTCGCTTCTCTCAAATTCTTTTTGTCATAAAATTTCTACTTCTTCCGTTTTGCACTTCTAGGCTTCTCTATAAGTCTTCATTCCAGCTTTTGTACTTGTTCTTATATTCTATTTCAAACTATATCTTATCTATTAAAACCCAACTTAAGTTGTTTCTTACTTCTTCTCTACTTCATCTCTAATAATTATATTCCATTATCTTTTCTGCCATTCGTTCCGTTAACTCGTTGGTATATCTTGGCATAAATATATGAAAATTTATGAGTGCTGTTTGTCTCTGGTTTGAGTGTTACAATCACTACCTTAGTTATCGGAAGATGTAGCTTAATTCAACTCTATATCAAATCTATTATCTATGAGCCTAGCTGTTTCCAGCGTGAGCGGACAATTTGCTATTTTAAGCAGTAGAGCCTTATGCTACTTAATCAATTTGTGGCTCTCTTTTATCTCATCTTATTACTTAACTTTCACCTTTTCACCCCTTTTTCACTTTCAAAAAGATATATTATATATATATATATATATATTTATATAATATATATATATCTTATAATACCTAATTTATTGATATGTTTGTCTTCATATTATGATTGGTGTTTACTTTCATAATATATTTATTATTATATTTTCAGGGGAAGAGAATGAAAACTAAGAGTTTTAATTAATTGGTGTTGATATACTGAGTAAGTATTGTAGTTGTTTAGTGGTAGAAATGATAAGCAATATAATCTTATATATATTATATATTCTATACTATGATTGTATATTATTGTAAAAATATTATTATTATTATACATTTATTTTTATATTTGACTATTATAGTATTTTATTATATTTGCTCATTCTTTTTCTCTCGAATCAGCTTCTGATACTCTTCGTAGGTTTTGTTACTGTACTTTTGCTGGAACGGGGTTGTGAAAAGTTTGGCTGAGTAAAAAAACTATAAGTAGAAAAAATTTTATGACTTATTGATTCTTTTTGTAGGGTGGTATGTTTATGAAAGTAAGATATAGTTTTTAGGTGTGTTTATAATGATAAATTATGCTTAGTTAAGGTTATTTTAGGAGTTTCGGGTGTTTGTTGTCTCGAAGGAATATGGTTAAACGTTTCACTTTAATGATGTAAAGGTATTGCATGTGACTGCGTGTTTGACTATTTGAATAATGCATAATGTGTTAAGCTGAATTACGGCGTTTTTTGTCGTTTTTGTGCTTCTTATAATTAATTGCTTAGTGTGTTTTTGGGTATATGTTTTGTGGTAGTGCTATGATAAAATTATAAGTGTCTTTATATATTCCGTAACTCAGTATAAAATTTTAAGCTCGTTTTTGAATTGTCTTGTAATGAATGCTATGCTACTATACAGATTATACATCATCACCTAAGGTGTGTGTCATAGATTGTTATATGTATTAGGTGTTTGTTACTATATAGTTATATATTATGAGTTATTAGTATAGTATATTTATGTTTAGTTTAAGTATATATATATTGTACTAGATTGAATGTATAGTATCACTATATTATAAATATATATATAGATATATATATTACCTTTTATGTATTATAATATAGTAGTCTATGGTATTTTATGTGTAAAAATGATTATGCTTTAGCGAGTAACATATTCTTAAAAATTTCTTGAGACGTTAGATATTGCTTAAATACCGTATTCGCGTACGATATGGTATTTTTGTCGTTTTGTGTCTTGACTTTTGTGCAAGAAAAGGATTCTCTTGTTCATGAAGTGAATTTGATTTTTATTGAAGTAAAAACAATGTGTTATGACAAAGAAGGTTTATTTGGTAATCGTTATTTTTATAGTTACTCTGTCTAGAGTAAGATTGCTAAGTGTCTAGTGCACAGATGTTTACTTTTCTTTATTCTCTCTCTTTTTTTTATATTATATACTGGTATATTTATATATATAATTCTCCTTTTTATTTTATTATAAAATATCGTTTGCGTTTTTTACTCCTACTGCATTTTTAAGGGATTTCTTGACTTGGTTTTTACCTATTTAGCCAACAATGAGTAGAAACGTTTTTATAAAAGATTTAAATTTCTTTATATTGAACGTACCTGAAAATATAAGTGAAATGTGATACTTTAAGCGTATTAAGCGTTTTTACATACGTGCTTGTAAATGAAGTGTGTCTTGTATTTGAATTGTGCTTTCTGTATTTAGAAAGTTTATAAAAAAAACTTATTTTAAATATAAAATTTCTTTGTTATTTGTTCTGTTTGTGTTTATTTTACAAAAGCAAATGTTTGATAAGAAGGTGTTATTTAATTAAATAAATTACTTCAAATTCAAAATTTGATCTAGAAAAGTTAAATATGGTACAATGAGAGGTTTAACTGCACGGATATTTTCACTTTATATCCGTAAGGGTAATTATACAAGATACTTATATATATACTTAAATAATATATATATATTATATATCTTATATTTATATATATTATAGTATATATATTTATATAAATAATATATATATATTATATGGCAATTTTCTTGTGACTGTATCACATATGGATATACGAACAAAATATAAAAATGACAGAAATGATATACACTAACCTTTTGAATCTTTCGCTGCACTTTCCCCTGTGGCTGTTTTGGACATGGTCCCTAATGATATTGTTTAGTCTCTGGGTTTCTTGTTTCTTAATTTGTGGCACATACAAGGGTTTCAGCTCGAACCTATTGAGAATTAAATCTGATCATTTTCGGGCGGATATATTTGTACTGATGCCCCGCGAAAAAATTTTAATAGCAGTTAAAATGATTAGGTTTGGGATTTTGAGATTTATTCTTTTCGCATTTTGATTTTTCTTTTCATATCAGTAAGTTTCTACTATGTTCTTTCCCGACGTATACTAGTCTGTATACTGGTCTACTACTGGTCTGTCTAGTCCCTTTATCGCGCCAGAATTTGAACGAGGTCGTGACGGTTGTAATTGTAGTTTGAAGTTCCCTATGATGATGTATACGGGACTGTGATATTTAAAAAGTTTTCTATGTATCTATTTGCTTGTCGATTGTTACATTGAAAACAACTTGGACTTATTTAATTGGTAAAGACTTTTTAATATTAAAAGTTTCAGATCCGTTAGGTCAGGCCGCTATTTTTACACACAGGGAACGTGTATTATATTTTATATATTATATTATTTCTATCTAGAGTAAATGTTTTATTCCGCTGGAGTTTTGATTAAGTCAAGAAGTCTTTTTGGTTCGGGTATTTAGCCCTTAAGGTTCAGATTTTCTATAGCGAAATTCATTAACCGTCGCTCCTCTCTTTTATTAACCGTCGCACCTCTCTTTTAATGAAAAAAATGAAAGATAACTCGAGTTCTCTAATTCCAAGCGGTGAATGCTTCTCGACTGCCCTTTCATACGGTTTGTCAAAGACCCATTCTCATAAATTAATTTATTAACAATTTTTTATATCTGTCATCATTAATTTTCTTATATAGTGGTCTAACTAAATCACAACTTTTCGTTTATACTCTATTAATTCAATGGACTAGACTGTACAGATCTAATTTATCAGTATTTTATAACTTTATGCAAATGTTTTCTATATTAAATATAAGTATCTTATGCTAATTTATAATTTGGATTTTCAGTATATGATGAAGCACTTCAGATGCATCCAGATATTCCTGAAATATGAGTTTTTGAAACTACATTACTTAACGAAAATTAACGAAATTTCGAAGTGAAATTTCGAAAATAAAAAATAATAAACATGAAACAAGAACCCAGAGGAGGTTCGTTTAGCTGAAAATTAAATAACACGTTTCTAGAATTCACTGAAATTCCATATATATATATATACTATATTTCTATATATATATAATTATTTGTGACCAAGTATAATATATATTATATCGAGTATAAATATATAATATATTACATAATGTTCGTGTTAAATTTCAACTGAACTTATATTTATATATGATATATCTTATATTAATACATTATATATTAATATTATATATATCTATTTATTAATATTATATATATATATTTAATATATAAATATATATTATATATATATATATATATATATATATATATATATACATAATATATATATATTATACATATTATATTATTATATATATATATATATATTATTTATGTAATTATATTTTATATACGTTTAACCCAACATATCCTAATATTAAATCATATTAATATTTTTGACTTTGGCTTTTGTAATATTAAATTGTACTTGAAATAATATTCTGCTTTACCGTCGGTTTTTATTTGTTAATTTTAATAATACTTATTATTATTCATTATTATTATTCATATATTATTATATATTATCTATTATTATTATTATTATTATTAATTATTATTATTAATATTATTATATTATTATTATTATGTTATTATTATTATTATTCATTATTATATATTATATTATTATTATATTATTACATAAAGTTTTGATGAAAAGAACTTTGACAATTAAAATGTATTTTAGTAAAGTTTAATTGTGCTTTCGCATAATACTTTTCGAAGGACTTTTTAGTTTATCATAAAAAATGAATAACTAACATTTCAAAAATTTTTTAATGCAATAAAAATTAATTTGATTTGAAAAAATTATGAAGTTTTCTTTGAAATGTACTGAATAAAAGTTATCCTGATCTAATACCAATTGCAAGATGTACCTTTAAATTGACAGAAATAAGAACAAATACGAAAATTAACGAGAAATACGAGTTGATTAATTGTCTAGGAAAATTTCAATTAATAATTTTAATAATTAATTAATAATTATTAATGGTTTTTTTCTACTTAACGACCTTTTATTTTTTGAACTGCAATATTTTAAGGAATTTTGCAAATAAACTTGATTCATAATGATGATTAATTTCTATATATATATGTAGTAGTATGCTATTATAGATATATTATATATAATATAATAAGTTATATATATATATAGTTTATATTTATATATAATATATTCAAGATATATTAATATCTTAATGCAAGGTTCATCTGATAAATTTACTGAATATAAAACAAAAGTTTATATCCAACATAATAATATTTAATATCTTTATATATTAAATAAAGTTTGAGTTTTAAGCTTTCAAAGATTGGTCCTAATCACTAAGATCACTTTCACCGATTAAAATAAACTTTAAAAAAACGTGTGCAAGTCCACCCAAGCCCAAGGACAATACCAAACACACAAATTAAAATAGTTGTCGTTTTTTAGCGCTTTTCACTCATTTAAGTTTATCTTTATGAATTCTTTTATTTTCTTTTTTCAATGGTTAATTTGGCAGGGCAGAATGGCTTTAAGCTTCGAGGTTCCTCGTTCTTTTATACTAATATATGGATTAGTCATCTGGGATTCCATAGTGATGATATATAAATCCTTGTAGGGTCGATCTTAAGAAATCTTGTGCAATAGGAAATCAATAATAATTTAATAAAAAATATATACGAATTTGTTTATGCAAAAACTGATTGAGCAATGGGAATTTTCTAAATAATATTCTCACGCTATTAATAATTTTCTCACGGTATTCCCATTTGGTTGTTTTACCGTTCAATCACTTGGGATTTTTAATATGAAATAATATAATATTATTATAATTGATATCCTGTTGTTTAGAATATTTCCAGATTAAGCAATCGCATTTAATTTACTATTTGAAAACCTTCAATTATAGAGAGCTGTATTTTTAATATCATGTTCGAGAGATAAATTCTAACTTAGTCATAATATGTCCTATCGAGCTGCGGAGATAGTGGTTTCCGTGTAGGAAATATTTTTTTTCTTAAGCAATGTTTAATGTAGAACTATAAGGGGTCTCATGAGCTGTGATATGAAGGCGGGTCTTTTAAACTCTTTTTTCTCAATATTAGGTTGCCTTAAAGCAAACCTAGTGAAACCCCAAAACTATTTGGCTCCCTCAGATTGAAAGTATACTTAACCCTCCACTACCTCCTTGCTCCATGTTGTCTACTGAATCGTGTAAAGCGTTATATATCATATAATATCTCTATATATATTATATATATATTAATATATAATATATATATTTATATATATTATAATATATATATATAATATATATTAATATATATATTATATATATATTTAATTTGTCACAAAATGGTGATATTGGCACAATGGGAATAAATAGAAACGAGAAAAAGCATTTAAAATAACATTTATTTATACACAAAACTTATACAACTAAATATATTGATATACTAATAATTACGAATTTTAATCCAACTAGACTATTTATTAAAGGTGTTTATCTTAAGTCTGCGTCATAACACGTTTAAATTTATTATATTATTGCTGATGCGTAAGAAAGTGCCTGATGGACTTTGAATCAGGCCTAGTGTCAGGGGATATTTTATATAGCTCTGCTATAAATCGTGACTGAAATTTATAAGATTAAAAGTTCTGGGGAAATTATAGTCTGAAGTTTCTATGTTTATGATATCATTCCATCCTTTTAGCAGGCCTTTCTTCAGTTAGATACGTGAGAGATCAGCTATCAACATCCACAATATTTGAGCCTTTAACTATTTTATCTCATCATCAATTACGATCTGTCTTGCGTTTCATTCAAAGTTAATTGGTCTTTTAAAATATTATATAATAGTACTATTCCTGATTTTCAGGCACTCTATTAGGTAAACTCTCCTCTAGGATATTTTTAAATTTATCTTCATTTTTACTTCAAGTTTTACTTCATTAGGTGTATCTAACATATCGTTACCGGGATCGTAGGGATGGATGTAGGTGGGCAAGTCTTTAAGATCTATCACTTTTTGTCTGGCATCCTGGTATAAAGCTGCGTTTCTCAATGGAAATGTTAAAGTTGTAAATTTAAATATCCTGTACACTTCTTTATCGTATATATTTGGTTATCTGTTCAACCTTTAGGATCATATAAGCTAAGAGGTAGAGCTGCTGGAAGATAATGAGTCGTTCACAATATAGGATCTGTTGGTGCAACTGTTGGTGCAACTGTTGCTGTTGATGTGAAAGAGGTTGTATGTCATGCATTGGGCTGCTAATATCTGCGTGTATGGGGTTATGTGAAATCGATCAACTGTGATTGTGGATTTTGCGCAGAGTGCGGCAATAACTGTCCATATTGAGGTTTGTGAATGCTGCATCTGAGGAACTGAATTCTGTACAGTATGATGTAATTATTATACTTCCATTTTCTTCATATACTCATTATATGGAAGTACAGCAACCTTTTTCATTATGGGGACAACCACTTAGTTACCAGGGGAGCTATAACGGAGAAGAGTAGGAATACCCCTCCTCCACTCTGTAGTAACTTCTTTTTTAATTTTTTTTCAAATTTTTATAATGTTGAGGGGAGTTTTATTTATAAAATGAAATGTGATTCTATAACGACGTAGCTTTCCCTTCTTGTGCACCCCTGGTTTAAAGGAACATTTCCTTTTATAAGATTTAAACATGACTTCACATACACACTGGATGATTTTCTCATCCTCCCCCTCACTAATTAGATTACGTTTTTCAGATGGTTTCAACTTTTTAAAAAATCCTTCTTAAAACTGGTATTTTAAACGAGATATCTTAGATACTCATTTATACAGGTATGTTTCATAAAATTCAAGGTGACATACCTCAGATGTTGGTACTCAGGAGCAGATCCACTGTGCGTGTTTTTGGGGTCGAATGATTATCCACCTAACATATAACATCAAATAAACCGTGGGGTAATGAAGTAACCTCTTTTAAAATATTACTTTAGATCTATCTTTATCCATTTGAAGAGGAACCATTTGAGTTGGCATCATACATTAAACTTGCACTCATGTCTCTTCTCTGTTACCTAATAACACCAGTAAATACTGGCGTGTTTTAAAGAACCACTTATATTCTGCAATATTGCAATGTGTATTTTTTTATATGAAAAATAATTTATACCTTGGACGTTATGAATAAAAACAGGATCTATTTAGATGGTGAGAATAAACTGTGAACGCTGCTGCTATTTCCAAATTCAATGATTGTGGCTATATAAATGCATCTAATCCAATTAAATTTTGTGGCCTTGTAATCTTGTCCCAGCGATCTTACAATCAAACAGATAATAACTTGCATATTTATCAACTTAGAATCAAACATCTTTATTATTCTTTATTATTTCTTTCTTCAAAACCATACGAATACTATATTATTATCTTAACCAGGGGTTGTTTCAAATATATATCTCCTCCCATTTCCTTTAAAAATTATCTTAATAATAAGAAACGGCTTTTACCAACATCCTAGTCGCCCATACTTTAAACTTAAGACATGTAGGCCGGACTTCGGAACGTAATTTCTCCACATCCATCCTCGTTAAGTGATTACTATCAGCAATTATGAGATTTTAATTAAAGCAGCTAAAGTCAGAGTAAATTCAAAACCTTACTCCCCTTTTATTATGTTGCTAAAGCAACACCTCTTAATTATGATTATTACTGTTTTAGCCTGTTTTAACAGGGTTGGTAAAGTATATGTTTTTAATAAATTATTGCGTAGCATGGTTCTACATAATAAAATGTTTATATCAACAGAAACTCTGTATTGTGTATTTAATTTACTTACATCTACAAATATTAAATATAAAAAGTATATAAAACAAATAAAATATAGAAAATATATAAATAAAAAGTAATAAACAGAATAATTGAAGTAAATATTAAAAGATTAACATTATAATGTTAATAAATATAATGAGTTAAAGCAGTAAGACAGAAAGTTAAAGCAGTAAATGTCTAGACAGTTAAAGGGCAGCTAAAGGCTAGTAAAACAAAAGCGTATATTATCACCATTAAGGTATATGTTTAAGGGATATCTATTTAGTTTCTAACTTAGCTTTAACCTGCTTTAAGGTCTGTAATGTATGTGAGTAAGTATTTTAAGCATAACAAAAATAAAAGATAAGATTAAAACTAGTAAAGCAGAAAGTTAAAACTATAAAGCAGAAAGTTAAAGGACAGTAATATAAGCAAACAGATGTATTTAAAGCAAGTAAGCGGGTACAGAAAGTTTAAAGGCAAGTAAAGCTATAAGAAGTTTTATAAGCTCAAGTAAAGCAAAGATGTATAAAGGTCAAGTATAAAGCAGATTAATGTTAAAGGCAGTATAAGACATGATAAAGTTTAAGCAGTAAAAGCAGAAAGTTAATAAGCAGCAGCGCACACTCCCCACACTAGCTCCCCTCCCATAAACGCAATTTCTCCTTTTTAAAAGTTTAAGCAATAAGGTTTAATTTTAAAATTTAAATGATGAGCTCTGCTGAATATAATTTTGTAATGTAATTTAAGGACTATATATATACTATATATGTATATATATATATAATATGGATATATTATATATATATATATATCTTATATTAGTATATATATATATATATATTAAATATTATTATTATAATTATATATATTATTAGTATATATATATATTTATATATATTATAATTATATATATATATATATATATATATATATATATATTCA
>JABUQX010057760.1:0-15000 GCA_015478945.1 Trachelipus rathkii
AAGAGAGAATGGAAGTATGTGTATCGAGTCGTAGTGCACAGTATACAGTTCTAACAGAAATTTTGCACACGAGTTTGCCGTTAATTAAGTGATAGATTTTGAGCTCTCACGCTAGCCCCCCTTTTTCTTTTAAGGAGTTATGACGTCACTATTTTATTACGTAATAGTTGTTGAGAAGAGTTTCCCTTTTGTTTAGAAATGCTAATTTAATTTCTATGTTGTCCTTTAATAAATAAGAATTATGGATTGAGATGATTACTTGGAATTCGATCATAAATATTATGAGTAGAGGAATTTCGAAATCGATGGAAAATTTGCTTTGTAGATTTTCTAGTGGCTGACGCTTTTGACATTAGTTCGATCCAGGCGTGGTGAAATTTTTTTCTAATATATTATATATATTATATATATATATATATTATATATAATATATATGATATTATAATATATATATATATATAATAATATAATACTCACTCACTATATATATAGTATATATGATATAACATTGGGGAGTCAGTAAGGTGTAATATATAATATATAAAATCCGGCCGAATTATATCGTGAGTTCACGATGCAGAGAGGGCGTCGATTATCGGTTTCACACTCTGCCTAGGAGGTGTGTCTCATGAGCCAACACTCACACTCACACCGAATAAACTGCCAAGAGATAAATGCATCTTCACTACGGAATGCAAAGTCAAGGTCCCCCTCGCCCCTCCGCGCGTCTTATTGAGATGACAAACCAGCTTCTTCCGTCAACAATTCTCCCATATATTATAATTAAAGTTTCTCCCACCCCCTTCCAAGTTCTTTGTGATTGTGCGTGTTTCTTCGTGCTTGCGTGGTATTTTTTAGACAGATGTGGGGTTGTTTGGGGTGTGATTTTCTGACATTTTTCACTTTATTTTGAATTTTGTTGTAGTGAAAAAAATTACAGGTAATTAAGGAATGTATTTTATTTTATGTATTTATTCTAAAAATGGTAGCCAAAGCCTAGAACATAGTTAGAACTTAGAAGCATAACAGTAATACTAATTATTATTATGAATGTAGGCAAAACCATTTTTAGTTTATAATATATATATATATATATATATATATATATATATATATATATATATATATATATATATATATATATATATATATATATATATATATATACGGTTTATATATATATATAAATATATATTATCTATATATCTATATATTATCATAAAGAATATATATATTATATATATATATATATATATATAATATATATATATAATATATATATTAATATATATATATTACTAGATACGTTAGGAAATATATTATATATTATATTCTTTTAAGTGAGAAATATTGCTTTAAATTATCTAAAAAACCTAAGTCAAATCACAAATTTCCAACTACACTTTGCATTATCCGTTCCCTTTTCATTCATCATATAACCTAAATATTTAAACTCAGATACTTGTTCCAAATGCTCACCACACCATCCAACATTTATTGCCAGATTCATCTTTCATTTTTACCAAATATTTATAGGCTTATATAGGTTTATGATGTTAAACCAATATTATATTATTTTTCCAACACTCACTGGTCGGGGATACGTGTGCTATAAATTCATTTCAACATGCTCGTCTGCATGCATTCATTCCCCTAAAAATAATTAATGTTTTCCTAAACGACGTAGTAATTTTTTTTCATGTAAAAAAAAAAAAAAAAGAAAACACGAACCCTATTTTTTTATTTCTACTTATATAATAAAGAGTAGTACGTGTTACCTGTAATGCCATATGACTAAACGCTGTTATGTACAGAAAAAGGAATGATTTGGTAAGATTGCAAACTTTAATTAACTTTTATATAATCAGTCAATTATCAGAAATGAAAAAGCAGGTCGTGTAGCTAGAATAAATGATAGAGCAGGTCGTGTAGCTAGAATATATGATAGAGCAGGTCGTGTAGCTAGAATAAATGATAGAGCAGGTCGTGTAGCTAGAATATATGATAGAGCAGGTCGTGTAGCTAGAATAAATGATAGAGCAGGTCGTGTAGCTAGAATATTATGATAAGACGCAGGTTCGTGTAGCTAAATAAATGATAAGAGCAGGTCGTGTCAGCTAGAATATATGATAGAGCAGTTCGGTAGCTAGATATATGATAAGAAGCAGGTCGTTGTAGCTAGAATATATGATGAGCAGGTCGTGAGTAAACTATAAATGAAAGAGCAGGTCCGGTGTAGCTAGAATATATGATAGAGCAGGTCGTGTAGCTAGAATATATGATAGAGCAGGTCGTGTAGCTAGATTAAATGATGATAAGCGGACAATCGCGAGATGTTTGAGTTGTATTAAATGTGAAGCGTACAAGAAAAAGACGATGTAAAAAAGATGTTGAGATGGAATTAGGACAACTTGTAGAACGCTGGCAAACAATAAATACACTATTACCGTTTGTATATATTGGGTGCATATCTTAGAAGAAGTGGAACATATGACTTTCAGGTGTCAAATTCAAATATTAGTTTATCCGGGATAATTACTGATAATATTAGTTGCATCTGGTTTATATTATTTTAATATACTCATTAGAGTTGTCAAAGATGCCTAATTTTAAATTGGTGTGAATTTTATATAAGCTATACGCGATATATATTATTTATATATTATATTTATATATATTATTGCCCCTTCCGGAACTTCTCCCCACTCCTTAACCATCATCCCCCCCTAGATTCCTATTCTTCCGTCTCGTATTGTGAGCTTTTAAGAAAGCAGGCGCATGAAATCCAGTAATACTGAGATAGCTTGTATCCTACAATGGACAGACACAGCCTGCCCATATAATTAATATATATATATATAGTACTACTATATATATATTAATATATATAACTATATATAAATATATATATATATATAATATATATATATAATATAATATATTAATATTTATATATATATTCAGAAGAGAATCCAAATATAACACAATCACTTAAAGTGTTATTTGAATATATGATTGAGGTCATATTGCCCTTCTGTTATTTTTATGTGGGATTTTGTGGCTTTGGCATTGCCTCCCATATTAGGGTATTAGAGATTGTGGTTTTTAATTAAGTAAAAGTTGGCTTTGGGGGGGAGAGGGGATGGGAAGGTTTTTTTTGGCCGGATGTTCCGTCAAATTTGTTGGATATACGGTGATACACCTCACCACATCACATCACGCACGCGCAATGACACACACAGCACACACACCACCACAGTATATATATATATATATTATAATATATATATTATTATTATAGTATATAATATATATATATATATATATATATATATATTATATATATATATATTATTATATATATATATATATATATATAAAATGTGTGTATGTGCGTAGGTTGTGTGTTGGAATGCATCACGGATGCCATATATCATGTGTGAATAGCGCAGGTGGCGCGGCTGGATTCGAATCAGTGGCTTCTTGTTTTTTTCTTCTGCTTCTTCTTCTTCTTTCCAAGAATACTGACCGGAGGCGTCGGTATTTTTTTTTTTCTTCCCGTTTTTATATATGGAATACTCCTTGCCATTGAAATACATCATAATATTTTTTCCTCTCTCTCTCTCTCTCTCTCTCTGTCTCTCGTCTCTACTTCTCTCTCTCTCTCTCTCTTCCTCTATCATCTCTTCCTATCTCATGCTCTCCATCTATCTCGTTATGTACGGGGATCACGTCATATACATTTCATTCTACGTTTATGTAGTTCATAATATCTATAATTTTTTTTCTCGTTTTATTTATGTGCAAGTATATAATTTTCTCTCTCTCTCTCTCTCTCTCTCTCTCTCTCTCTCTCTCTTCTCTCTCTCTCTTCTCTCTCAATATTCTCTCCTCTCTCTCAATCTTCATCTCTCTCTCTCTCGGTGTGCTGTGTGTATGCCTTGTATGTTTGTTCGTTTATGTATGTGTTGTATATAATTACGAAATGTGAGAGTTGATATTGGAGATGGGAACTTTGGCAATAAAAAACTGGTGGGTGGATTTTATTAATTAATAATTTCATTTATTATTATTAATTTTTTTATTTTTCTAATTAATAATGTATTTTTTTTAATGAGGACGTAAAATATCTGATTAATTATTATAAATTATGATTGGTTTTATTTATTTCAATTGTTACTTTCGATATTATAGTACCGGTATATATATATATATATATATTATATATTATATATATATAGTAGTATTATATATAATATTAATAAAATATATATATATAGTATATAATTATATATTGTATATACTATATATATATATATTAATCCAATATCCCTCAAATCACTTTTCTCTCCCCTACTCCCACCAACACACTATCCTCTCCCTAACATTTCCATATTGGTTTCGGGTCGCAGGCGGAGACAATAAGAAGTCACGAAAAGTCACGGTCGCCTCCGGGAGTGACGTCGGCGGCGGGTGCGCCCAAGGAGAAAGGCACGGAAAATCCGAATTTACTACTCCTTTTGACCCCTCCGCCTTTGCATGTGCCTTCATGTCCCCTTTCTATTGAGGGACATAGAGAGAGAGGGGTAGGCCCCTATTTGTTTTTTGTTTTGAGGTTCCTTCCTGTTGACCTATTTTACCCTCCGAGAACGTACGTCGAAGAAGAAGAAGGTGAAAGGAGGAAGCGTCTTTCGATGGGAGCCCTGTGTCGATGGCGATGGAGATGACGAAGGCATTTCGCTCACCTTTTTATTTGTTTTCTTTTTTATATTGCTTTTTTTAAGTTTTTTTTTCTGCGGTTTTATTTTATCATCTGTTGTGGACTAGTGGAAATGACAATTTCCATCATATATTAATAAGGGACTAGTAGGGAAATGACAGATTTCCAGGTAATATATAAGATACTTATATATAGTCATATATATATATATATATAGTATATATATATATATATATTATAATATATAATATATATATATATATATTAACTATATATATATATATGTATTATAATACATATATATAGTTATATATATATTTATATGATTTAGTATATAATTACTATATATATATATATATCTATATATTATATACCATATATATATATACTAATATAGTATATATTATATATATATATATATATATATATATATATATATATATATATGGAGAGAGAGAGAGAGAGAGAAGAGAGGAAGAGATGAGAGAGAGAGATAATAACAAAGGGGAGGGGGGGGAAGAGAGAGAGAGAGAGAGAGAGATGGAGGAGAAATCTCATCACGTATATATTATCTATAATAATAAATAATATATAAAATAATAATAATAATAATATTATTATTATGTATTATTATTAATAATATAGTATAATAATAATATATAATTAATATAATATATTAATAATAATAATAATTGATGATTGTTAATTTCCCCAGTGTTTATTAAATATTTCTGAAGCCAGTTTTAAGCACTGATCTAGTTTTCGTGATCTAATTTCCTTAAAGAAAAATAGTTTCTTCAGCTTTTAATAGTGTGCGTGTGTTTCTAGAGAGAGAGAGCAGAGAAGAGAGAGACGAGGAGAGAGAAGAGAAGAGAGAGAGAGAGAGAGGAGAGAGAAGGAGAGAGGAGAGGAGAGAGAAGGAAGAGAGATGAGAGAGATGAGAGAAGAGAGAGAGAGAGAGAGATGAGAGAGTTAGAGAGAGTTAGAGAGAAGGAGAGAGAGAGGAGAGAGAGAAGAGAGGGAAGAGAATTATGAATGAGAGAGAGAGAGAAGATGAGACGAGAGACGAGAGAGTGACGAGTTTGGGTAAAGTCCTTCGCTTTTCTAAGCGAAATACTATATAAATAATAGTATTATATATTATAATATATATATATATATATATATATATTATATATAATATATATATATATATATATATACTATATATATATTATATATATAGTATATATATAGTATTTTTTTGTGTGTTGGTGTGGTGTGCACTTCGCGCGCTGGCCGTTTTCTTTCGATTCGTTTGAATGTGAATTAAAGAATATTTAATAATAATAATAATAATAATAATAATAAATTTTATATTTTAAAAGTCCCACTAATATATTTATAATAATTATAAATATTATATTTAGGCTAAAAAAAATAGTTTGATAACTGTAATTTTTTGTTTTTATTTTTTCTTTTTCCAAAATTAATAATAAACTTGCGCGAAAGTTTGACTGTCCCGAAATGGGTAGAATTAGCAATCCCGCCTCTTCTCTTCTCTTTGCAATTTCTGTTGTATCCTCCTCACTCTTTAAAGCGTTACATCCTTCTCCAGACAAGTGTTTATATGTAAGGCTAGTCTCTTTCTTCTCTAGTTTCTTTGTTGGTGTTTTATTCCTTCTCCTCCCTTGACGACTATAGGTATAAGTTAGTGTTATGGTTCTCCCTCTTAGGGTACAATGAGGAATTGACTATTATAGAATGCTTTTGGAGCTTGGGAGTTAGTTCGTTTGTGTTCCTAGCTTATAAGCAGTGAATATTTCAGACGTTAGAATACTTTTCTACAATTTTTTTCAATCTAATTTTGAAGATGAAGGAAAAAATCCATAATCCTTTAAATAATTATAAGATTCTAAGAAATTTTTGCCTAAAATATAATTGAAATATTTATAAACTAACTATATATTTAAAAATATTAATAATATAATGAATAATAAATAATAATAATCAATGATAATAATAATAATCAATATAATAATAATAAGTGATAGAATATTAATCAGATTTTTTTCAATTTCATATTTTTTCACAATATACTTCATGATCTAACTTCTGGAGGATATTGTCACCGTCTTGATCTTGTACAAAGTTATAGGTGGTTTCATGGGGTGTACAAGTGTGTAGCAGTAGCACAATAAATATGAATGTTATTACCATAATATATATATGTAATTATTTTCCAACATTGAGAATTTTTGTTTTTTTACGAAGATATGCTATTTTTTTGCATCGCTATCAGTAGATTATTTATTATTATTTATCTATTATTATTATATATTATTATTATTTATTATGTATTATTATTATTATGTAATTATTATTACTATTTCAAGTTAAGTAAGTTTATAAAAAATTTAGGTCACTCTTGACCTTTTATTTTTCCAAGTTGAAATTTCAACGTTTTAACAACGATGGGACAGTATACTATATATATAATATATATATATATATATAATGTTGGATATATTAATATATATATATATAGTAATTAAATATATATATATATATATATATATATATATATATATATTATATATATATATATAATATATATTATTATACTATTATATTATAATATATTAATAATTATTTTTCATATAATAATATAATATCTTAATTCCTGATATATTACTATTTTATATATTATATATATAATATTATATATATAGTTGCATTTTGATGCCATAACTTACCTTTGAATAGGAAAAAAGTTAAATTGAATGAAAAAGAAAAAATTAGATAAAAGTGTTGATTCCAGACTTTGACAAAAATGCTTCTGGGAGGATTAGGAATATCTTCTAACCGGAACTTAACTAACAGCAAGAAAGATTATTCGCACAGATTGTTATAGAGACTATACACCATAAATAATAACCCCTATTCAACTGATACTCTCACGAAAATCGGGCGGGGATGTGACTTTGGGAGATAGGCGATTTATATTATTATGTAAGTGAACCATGATGTTCTAGATGTTATACTGATTTTTAACTCGCATTCGAGTGCCTCCGTTGAAGGAAGGTATGTGTGTGATAGTCTGTCTAACATAATATTATATTGCATTAAGAGTTTAGCTTTTCTTGTCTTTCCTGATATGTTAGTAATGTGTATATTAAACTTATACACAAGTGGTGCGAAACTTGCGTATCGTTTTTCAGCAACCTCAATAATTTAATGGTTACAATATATATATAGGATGCTTAGGGTAGAATCTACTACTTTCTATATAGTTTTTATTTATACTATATTTTATCTATACAAATATACTGTATTTGTTAAATTTTACACTCAATTAATTATTAAGTTGAAAGTGTATAATTATGGCTATACGCGTTCATATTAATTATAATATTGAAGTATTTAATATATATAAATTATTATATAGGTAATATAAATTTAGTATATATTTATGTATAAATATATTATAGTAATAATATTAATATGATATTAATAATTAAATATTTATGATATTAATATATATATTATAATTTAATAGGTGTTTATCTTATAATTAATAAGTAATATTAATATATGATATTAATTAATATATAGTATTACTACTATATAGTTATAATAGATAGTAGGTTTATAAGTATCATATGTAAATATATTATATGATATTTAATATATATATAATTTTGTATACAGGAAATAATAAAATACTGTCACGCTTACCTTTGGTTTAAGTATAGTTATGTACTTGATATTAATTGTCTTTCGTTTTGCATTGAATGCACTGTCCAGATTCTCGTTAACTATATATATATCTTTCACATTGTGCTGAAATTTTGTCTTGTATCATACACTACACTTCAGCCATTACCTATACTCTTAGTATCACTATTATGTTAGATAAAACTTACTACTATATAATACCATTAATAATATCACCCTCCCCATGCCACTACACCTTATATCATACGGCAATATAATTGAAGATTATATAATATTTTATATAATTATATGAAAGATAACTAAACTATAGATAAATTAGAATTACGTATGTTACATACAACAGTATATATTAGCTGATATAGTATGATTATATCATAAACAAAGTAGATAAATTATTGATTGATGTGAGAGAGTTTAAAAAATATGAAATTCTCAAAATTATTATTTATATTTAATGTAGTTTTTAATATTATTTGATTTATCTATTTAATTTATTATTATTATTAATTATTTATATTATAATTTGTTATTTTAAATAGAGAGCATTAATATTATATTTGTATGGCATTTGGTATTATATCTGACTATGGATATAATGATTTTAATTATATTAGTTATTATGTTATTAGAGTGGAGAGGTTAAGACGTAGAATAGAACATGATTTATTCACGTTAAACGATTAGGAAGTGTTCTATGAGAGGTGGACTGGAGTTTGTGCTGAATTTAAATATTAAAGGAATTTAAATATTAATAAGTATTAGTATTATTATTGCCTGTACATTGACGTGATATAATTTTATTTATTAATTTCACCAATGATGAGTGCAATTAGGAGTGCTCCCATTAATCCTTTTATTGACATTCTAGGGGTAGGTGGGTTATATATTTCGCCATTAAGAGGGTGGGAAAACTTTAGGAGTATATTCTATGTATAAAAGTGATGTAGTGTTGTATTATTTTACAAAACTAATGTACAGTGAAGGCTCTATTGTTGCAACCTTGATTTATGATTTGAGAAAGCGGTATCCAGCAATTATAGTTTTGTTTATTGTGTTTGTATAATGATATTTCGAATAGTTGTAGGTTGGTTTTAAGTGTACATAATGGTTTGTAAATTCTTAGTAGTATATTTAAAGATTATGGATTTTTTTTCACTTCTAAATACTTCAAAATTAGATTTGAAAAAATTTGTATGATTAAGTATGTTCTAACGTCTGAATTACTAGTTCCTGTGAGTACTAGTCTGAGGATAAAACGAATAGAGCTCCCAGCTCCATAACTGTCTATTAAATAATTCGACCATATCCATAAAGGGAGGAGGAAACTAACGCTATAACTTTTTCTGTCGTCAAAGAGGAGGACAGAAGGAAGTTAAAAACATTACATCAACATAATGAAACTTAGAGAAAGATAAGTAAGACTAGCCTTTACATATAAACTACTTAGTCTGGAAGAAGGTAATGTAACGCTCATTTAAGAGCGCTGATGAGGTGATACTGAACAGAAATACTTGGCGCAAAATAGAGGAAGATATGATAACAGTAGACGGGATTGCTAATTCATATATATCTTTACTATACATTATATTTCAGGAACAGTCATAAATTACTGTTTCCGCAAGTCTTATTATTTTATAATTTATTGTGTAAGATGTATAATAGTAAAACAAAGTATCAAAAACATAAATATATAGATTTATTTGATCAGAGTTATTTTTATCTAAACTGATTTTTTTATTCAATTTTAAAAATATTTAAAAATGGTGTATATTATATATATTTATTTATTAGTTATATATATTATAAATATATTAGTGTGGAATTATATATTTAAAAATTATTTAATTATAATGGTGACTGAGTTCAAATATATATATATGTATTATTTATTATATTAAATATTATAATTCACATTCAAAAAGATCCAAAGAAATAACGCCCTCATATTCGTGTGAAGCTTTGTTTTCACACATAAATTAATATATATATAATATTATATACTTAATTTATTGTGTATATTATATATATAATATTATATTATTTATATTATATACGTATAATATTTAAGTTATATAGGGTGTATATTTATAAGTTATAGTAGTATGATTTTAAATATTATAATAGTAATATTAATATATATATTATTATTATTATATAATATTATATATAAAATAATATATTAATATATAGGTATTATGTATTAATTAATAAATATTATATTTATTTATATATCTAGAATATAATCTTAATCATAAAAGAAATGGCAAATAAACACGTTATCGGGGTGGGTTGGTTTTTGAGAGATGTTGGCATTTGTTGATTGTTGTTTTGGGGTCGGGGTGTTGTTTTCTTTGTTGGGAGGCCGTGGTTCGAAGTATTGATACTCCGGTCTCTGTCTCTTCCTCTCGGTTGTTCTCTCTCGTCTCTTTCTCTCTCTCTCTCTCCTCCTCTCTCTTCTTTCTCTCTCCCTCTTTCTCTCTTTCTATGCTCTGTCCTCTATCTGTTATACTAATTAAAATCTCTGGGTCTTCTGGGTCTCTCTCTCTTCTTTTGTTTTCTTCTTCTCTCTCGTTCTCTCTCTTCTCTCTTCCTCTCTCTCTCTCTCTCTCGGCTCGTTTGTTAGTTTTTTTTGTCCATTCTGTCGTTCCTGAAGTTCTAAACTTTTTGGCATAGTTCTCTTCTCTCTCTACAACACGCAGGCACTCATTTCAGAAAGTAAGAAACTTTTTGTTTTTTTTCGAAGGAAAATTAATTCACAAGAAACACAAGGAAAACTCTCAGAAATTATTAATAAACACTACTAATTAATCATCATTATTATTATTATTAATATTACTTATTATTTTTGACTATTTATTACTATTACTAATTTATTATTAATAATAATAAATAATCAATAATATTATTATTATTATATGTATTATTATTATTGATTTTTATTATTATTATTTATAGGAGTAATTATAAAAAAGAGTTCTCTCCTCCTCTCTCTCTCTCCTCTCTCTCTCTTGTATCTCTCTCTCTTCTTCTTTCTGATCTCTTGGTCTCTGTCTTCTGTGTTGCTCTCTCTCGTGGTTCTCTCTTCTCTCAAATATATAATATTATTTATATAATATATATATATTATATATATTATTTATATTAGTTATATATATATTTAGTATATAATATTATTATAGTTATATATATATTATATTGATATATTGTAGATATTGTATATAATATATATTGTAGTAAGAATATGTATAAATATATATATATATATTATATATATATATAGTAATTTATATATATATATATATAATATTATAGTATATATATATATTTATATTATGTTCTTTAGTTACGTATTATTTTGGCGTGGAATTGTCATTTCTTCCAGATGCGTAGTCTCTCCGACAGATCAATTTAAGAGTCGATTACCTCGACCCATTTCGAGTAGAAAGCTTTAAAAAAAGGCGAATATAGTTAATAAAAGATAATGACGAAATAACGAAGTGTGTTAGCGAAGATGTGCTTTTCGTCATCCCATCGCCCATCAACAGGGCCTCCCAGTGGAGACGTCTTCGCTCCTTTTCACTTCTTCTTCTTCTTCCGACGTTAGTCCCGCGGGTTTTAAATTAGGTCGGAATCAGAAAGGAGAGCCTCAAAACAAAAGAAGACGGTCTTTGTCCGAGAGTGTGGTGTGATGCTACTGAGCCGTCCTCTGTTCGTCTGCTATCTGCTCTAGGTCCCCTTTGTTTTGTTGTTGGTGTGGTGTTCTTCTCATAGAGACTGTGGGGACTATTGGAAGGCATAGAGCAGGTAGGTCAGTTATAAAGACGTATTAAGTTCGGGATTTTTCCGTGCCTTTCTCTTGGGCGAACCCGCGCGGCGTACGACACGTCAGTCGCGAGCGAGCGTGAAGGTGGTGCGTGTGCGGTTTGTATTGTCTCGCTGCGCGCCGTGTGAAGCCAATTGGAAATGTTGGCGGGAGAGATTTGATGGTTGTTGTGGGAAGTAGGAGAGAAAAGTATTTTTTAGAAAGTATTACGTATTATATTATTATTATATTATATATATATAGTTAGTAGAGTATTATATATATATTATAGTATTATTAATTAGGTTAATTTAATTAATATTATATAAGTATATATATAATATATTGAATATATATATATATTAATATATTATTAAGTATTATATTAATTATTCAGTAATGATTAATCGAAATAAAAAATAAGATATATAAAAATAATATATTTATAATAATTAATATTTAGATATTTAAATAAAAAAAAATATAACATATTTATAAATTAGAAATATAAAAAATTTTATAATAATGATATTATAAGTGTATAGGAGTGAATAATCCACGCGCGCACGAAGTCTATGATATGCATAGACTCATGTCCTCTGAGTGCTCATATTCCAGCATAAACTCGTCATATATATGTAGTATAATTATAGTAACACTTTAATCGATTTACAAGAGAGATATCTGAAAAACATACAGACATACATCACTCTCGGAAACAAAGCAGAAGATAGTATTTGACGAGAGTGATAGAGAGATGTAGATATATGAAACCTTAGTAGGAGAGCACGACAGGAGCTGATAAGAGAGAGGGGTCATCCTCGTCTTTCATGAGTATATTAAGGGTTATAGTATGATAGTATATATATATAGAGTATGAGGAAGAGATGAAGAAATTTAATAATGATACTGATTATTAGCATAATAATATGATAGTAACCGGAGATACAATTATAAATATCTTATTAACTTTACATTATAATAAGAATATTATTCGTAAATACGTACACGTACATGAACCTGAGAGGAGGTGTAGAATAGAGTAAGATATGTAGAGAGAGAGCGAGATAATGATGATAGATATAGTAAGAATATGTGAGCTAGTATTATATGATTTAAGTATATATGACGAGTAGGAGTTAGTATTAAGATAGTAGAATAGATAAGCTTGAATATAAATATGCAGTAATTTATATACATCCAACGTAGTAATTTACCATATTATAGATATAATAATACGGTAGAATAGAAAAAGATTTAGTAAATAGCCTAGGAGGTCACCTATACCGGTATGATTATATTCTTGTGATAGTAATTCAGATATATAGTAAGAAGCAAATAGAAAAATAATAGTAAGCTACACTGAGTATATTATGAATTACCAGTGACCTAGCTTGACCGACGCTATTTAGTATGGTAATATATGCGCTTATTACACTTAGCTACACCGAATGATATGATGGCGATAATAGTCACGTGAGTTCGTACATTTACTCCAAAAGACACACCTTACGTGGTTCTTAGGAATTTTTAACCACTTTTAATATTAAATGATATTTAGAGTTTATTGGGGTATAATATTGTAAGTGGATAGTTAATTGTATTTGTGAGATTATTGGATTGTTGATTAATGTATTTTGATGATATTTTTATTGTTAGGTGATTGGTTTGTTATTATTGAAGTTATATTTAGATTAGTTATAGTGTATACTATAGTATATTATAATATATTGAATGATGTTAATGAGTGTATAGTGATATTGTAATGATATGGATTATTATTATATATAGTTATGAGTGTTTTTTTATCTCGGGGTAGGGGCCCTCATTCTAGTCCCATCTATCGGCGTTATGTAACCGGTTCATATACCTAGCCTTAAGTAATTTATTATTATATGTATAGTAGTATGTGTGTATACTATTAATGCTGGTGTCCTGTGCGTAATAGTCAGATACAATTCTTTTCTATCACTACTCTGTAGTTGCTGAATTTTTGTGAAATGTTTCTAAAGTAGCGATACGCCGGCTCATGAGTTTGCGGGTTTGACGTGTATTCTATGAAGATTTAAGGAGAATAAGGTTGTTTTTTTTTCATAGTGTCAGAAAAACATTACTTCTCTAATTGCGGATATAGTTCTTTGTTGAGTGGAGTTAAGTTGTTTTTTTTATTGCTCTATTACGGCATTGAGAGAGGGGGACGGTAACTAGTAGCGGCTTCTCTCTCCATGCTCATCACGTACATTATATTCCGGGGTTCGCATTTTCTGGTTTATTCACCAAGATCAGCTGCACTATTCACTGCCCCTGAGCTTATTTTGTATTGTCTTTCTCTCTTTTATTTCGCGATATTTTTGTGACTAGCGACTGTACTTACATTAGGATGCGAAATAAACCACATTTGTTTATGGATATATACCTCGTTGTGTTTATTAGTTTTGGGGTGTGAGTAGTATTAGGGAGTTTTTGTGCCTACTAATGTTTTATTATAAATTAGACAACTATTACAAGTTGTGGCCGAGACATAAATCATTTACCAGATCTCACTATTCACACAGGAAGCAGATATTAAGGTGATAGTATTTATTTTATGTGTATATATATATTAGGTGAGTAGGTGTTTATTATTATTATAACATAAATATTATTAATATATAATATATTATAAATAAATAATATATTATTTATATCTATATATAACATCTTTCAATTATTATGCACGTTTTAAACCTCTGAAGTTTTGGTAGAAAGATGTAGAAAATGG
>JABUQX010057761.1:10000-12500 GCA_015478945.1 Trachelipus rathkii
GGGGAAGGACTTCGGGAAGCACTTTTAGCGCAGCAATGTTGTGGTGAAACATGACTGCACGGATTTCATTGGGGTGATAGCTTCAATAATAACTGAAATAATTACCACATTTTAATAATAATAATAATAATAATAATAATAATAATAACAATAACAATAACAATAATAATAATAATAATAATAATAATAATAATAATAATAATAATAATAATAATAATAATAATAATAATAATAATAATAATAATAATAATAATAATAATAATAATAATAATAATAATAATAATAATAATAATAATAATAATAATAATAATAATAATAATAATAATAATAATAATAATAATAATAATAATAATAATAATAATAATAATAATAATAATAATTAAAATGTGTAATTATAATAATCTTTTATAATTACTAATCAAATAATAATAATAATAATATAATATAATAATAATAATAATAATAATAATAATAATAGTAATAATAATAATTAGTATTATTTGGAGACATTCAAAGTAGTAACGGTGCTCCTTATTTTGGCGTGTGTCGTGGTCTCGCTTCAATTCTTGGGGTAATTCGGAAGGCGGGGGAAGGAACACTGGTGGGAGTAAAGGATTGGGGGGAGACTTAGGCACGCGTCTTTTCTTCAAGTCAGACTTAATAAAAAATGTATATGCGTGTATTATAAATAATATACAAGAATTATTTTCCTACTCTTCATTACAATTGAAGTGTGACATTTTTAGAGATTTTATTTTACTTTTATTATTATTATTATTATTATTATTATTATTATTATTATTATTAATTATTATAATTATTATTATTATTATTATTTTCTTTTGCTATTATATTAACATTAATATCATTAATTATTATTATTATTTTTATATTATTATTATTATTCATTATTATTATTTATTATTATTATCTATTATTATTATTATTATTATTATTATTATTATTATTATTATTATTATTATTATTATTATTATTATTATTATTATTATTATTATTATTATTATTATTATTATTATCATTATAATATTATTATTATTATTATTATTATTGATTATTAATTATCTATTATTATTATTATTATTATTATTATTTTATTCATATTATTATATATTATATCTATTATTATTATTATTATTATTATTATTATTATTATTATTATTATTATTATTATTATTATTATTATTAATTATTATTATATTATTATTATTATTGTTTATTATGTATTATTATTATTATTATTAAATATTATTATTATTATCTATTATATTATTATTATTATTAATTATTATTATATTCTTATTATTTATTATTATTATTATTATTAACATTAATTATTATTATCTATTATTTTATTATTATTATTATTATATTATTTTATTATTTATTATTATTATTATTATTATTAATTATTTTATTTAATTATTATTATTATTATTATGTATTATTATTATTAATTATTATTATTATTATTATTATTATTTATTTATTTATTGATTATTTATTATTATTATTTATTATTATTAATTATTATTATTAATTATTGTTATTATTATTATTTTGATTATTATTGATTATTATTATTATTATTATTATTATTATTAATGTGCTCTGAATATTAAATTTGGAATTATAATTTATGAATGCGATACGTTCGGATGAGACCAATTTAGCCTCGTCAGTTCGAGTAGCTTCTTCAGTTCTTGAAACTAAAAAGAAAATGGAAAGCGTTCCTGCAAGTGAGCTCGTATCTCTACGCGCCAAATTTACTTGCAGGAATACGTTTCAAATGCACTCGCTGCTTCAGGCCACGAGCTTACACATGGACTGTCAATGCTATCGTATCTATCTATCTAGTCTATCTATCTATCTATCTATTATCTTATCGTATCTATCTATGCTATCTATCTATCTATCTATCTATCTAAATTTCTTGTATAATATATGGTACATATTAATAATATACTATTATATATATATATATTCTATATAATTATATATTAATAGGATATTTATGCAAATAAATTTATTCTAATATATGGTATACAAAACTCTATTCCATTTAAATGTGTTCTTGTTCCTCTGTTGTTGTTGATTGTTGTTGTTGTTGTTGTTATGTTGTTTTGTTGTTATTGTTTGTTATTGTTTGTTATTGTTGTTATTTGTTTGTTATTGTTGTTTGTTGTGTTGGTTGTTCTTCTCTTTCTCTTGCTTCTTCTTCTTCTTCTTCTTCTTCTTTCTTTTTCTTCTTCCTTCTTAATTCTTCTTCTTCTTCTTCTTCTTCTTCCTTCTTACTTCTTCTTCTTCTTCTTATTTTTGTTTTTCGCTTTCTTTTTTCTTTTTCTTTTGTTCTTTTTCTTTTCTATTTTTCTTTTTCTTTTTCTTTTTCTTTTTCTTCTTTTCTCTTTTTCTTCTTCTTTCTTCTTTTCTTCTTTTTCTTCTTTTTGTTTTTTTTTTTTCTTTTCTTCTTTTTTTTTTTTTT
>JABUQX010057761.1:22500-45132 GCA_015478945.1 Trachelipus rathkii
CTAAAAATTACAAACCTTGAGTGGAAAAGGCCGCTTCTTCACTTAATAAGGTGCCTGTGAAATCATATTTTAGAGAAATTATCCTAATGGGCATGTTTATGGTTGTATGTATTGTGATAGCATAAAAACTTTTATGATTTATTGTGTATGGCTGCCGTGGACAAGACTTAATTATCTTTCTGAAGTAAGTAAAATTACTAACTGAAGAGTTGAGCATCCCTATTCTGAACTAGTGTCAAGCTGAGCTTTTGCATTTAAGTGCTTGTCAGTGGCATAGTCTTCCTTTGAAGATATTAATTTTAAAATTTTAAATTTAGTTGTAGATGCCCAGGTAGTACTATCCTTGTTAATAACAAATAACCTTAAATAAGTTAAAATTCTGTTAAAAATAGGGTTAAAGACATTGAACTTGCCAAAAATGAAATACTTTCTGAATTTAATTTGCCTATATATTTCAGGTATACTGATACCAACAGCAATCCTGCTGATTTATTGACCAAAGGTGTATCATTTAAAAAATTCATTGATATTTAACCATTTTGGGTAAATGGGCCTCCATTCTTGTCTAATGATTTTGATAAATGGCCTACACATGAACTGTTGAGCATTCCCCCTGAGTGTAAACGTAAGTCCTTTGTGCACTGTACTCTTTCCAATGCCGTTGATGATGATGTCTTAGACACTGAAAGGTTTTCCCAATTTGATAAATTAATTAAGGTAACTAGTTATCTGTTTAAATTTAGATATCTTAAAGTGTTGGAAGCTGATCCTACTAAGTGGGCTGTACTTTACTGGATTAGGCGCATGCAAATGTAGTTTGAAGAACATTTACCAAACTAAGATGGCCCTCAGCCTATTCTCTATCGTTAAAAACCTTGATCTATTTTTGGATGATGATGAAATTCTCCGCTATCATGGGAGGATTTCTAAGTCCTTTTATTTTAGTTTTGATATTTGTAATCCTATTTTATTGGGCAAAGCCCACCATTTCACTCGATTGATTATTTTGAATTCCCTCTCATTCCTGGAAGTTCAAACACTGTGGGATGCTACTTAACATATGAAATAATGGGTTCTGAATACCTCAAGCCAGACAAGCTGTTAAAAATACCCTGTCTTCCTGTTTCTTATGTAAGAAATACAATGCTCTCTGTTACAAGTATCCCAAACTTACCACCTTGCCCAAAAATCAACTGATTTTGATCAAACCTTTCCATCATGTGAGAGTAGATTTCACAGGTCATGTTTGGGTTAAGGGCACAGAAAGTAACGAGGAGTACAAAATGTATATTTTACTTTTTACTTGTTTGAGCAATAGGCCTTACACCTGGAACTTGTTCCTGATATGTCTACTGAAAATTTTTTACTTGTCTTTCAAAGGTTCTTCAATAGGTATACTATTCCTTCTCACTTGTACTCTGATAATGCTCGAGCATTTGGAAAATCAGGAGATGTCCTGAGTGATATAGTTTATTTCCAAGAATTTTATGATCACCTTACTAGGTTTCACATTGGCATATTAAAATTACTCATTATGCTGCATTTATTGGAGCAGCTTGGGAAAGGCGTATTAGGACTGTTAATAAATGCTTGTATAAAACTGTTTAAATTAAAAAACTTTCTTATTTTGAACTACTAACCACTTTATCCTCTATCCAAGATGTTATGAGTTCCAGACCTTTCACTTATAGGGCTTTTGAAAATTCTTTAAATGTCATTACTCCCAATTCCTTCTGAAAATGCACTCCAATTCGAATCTTGTCATTAAAGACTTGGAAGATTCATGATGAGAGGTAGATAGGGATGGTGTATTTAAAAGTTTGGATCAGCAACTTATAACTTTTGAAGAATTCGGAAGGCTATGGTATGAGGAGTATTTGCTGATTCTCAGAGAACATAGTAGAAACTTGTATCAAAGTCCTTGAACTAATCGTATAAAGTGTGGCGATGTTATACTTATAAAACTACCTAACAAACCTAGACCTTTCAGGATGCTGGGAAGGGTCATAGAAATGGTTGTAGGGTTTCATAATATTATCAGGTCAGTTATAATCAAATAAAGCAATGGTAAAACTGTTCATTGTTCTATTTGCAATCTTTATCCTATGAAATTTTAAATAACCCACTCTGAGGCAAATCAGAGTGACAATTCTCCTGAAGAAACTCTTAATACTGATCCAACTCCTCGAGTTGCTATGAGTAGGCTGTTAGGTCTTAAGAAAAGATCTGTAAGGAAGGCTGCTGTGAAGTTCAGGAAATTCCTGAAAGAAATGCTTGATGATAATTTCCTTTTAGAATTAAGCTAGAGTTAGCATTTAGTTTATATTAGCTTTGTTTGTATGAAGCTTAAACCTTATAAATATGTTTTGATTTGCTTTATAATATTGCATGGTATGAACAACTGCATGTTGCTCTGAATTGAAAGTTTGTTTTAAAAACTGTTTATACTTTTGAAAACCGCTTCCATTAATTTTCTTCCAGCAAATTGATTTTTGCTGGGAGGTTATTAGAAATGTTTTATTCCTTTAGTAAAGTTTCCCATTTTGCTATGAACTATTTCCGATTGAACTAGGGGATAATAAAATGTTTACAAAAATTAAGGAATATTTCTTGTTTTCTGTATTTACACTTTGGTAATTTAACTTGTGTCCTTCTGGAGGCTTATTTTGGCTTTCGCAATATATTTTTTGATAGACACCAGCCAAGGTGTGCTTTGAAAAGTTAGTTAAACAAAATGACACTTAAGAAAATTTCAACGACGCGGAGAGTTAAAAATTTAGCTGTGAACTATTTATTATAGCATTATGTTATTTTAGGATTTATAAAATAAAGTTCTACATCTTCGAGAGATTCTAAAGTCTGTCAAGTATAAATTTATTGAAGTATAAACAATAGTTTTCTAGTTTTAGGCATGGATAAAAATCTTATTATTTATTATAGAGGAAATAGTTCCTAAACGTAATTTAAATCGAAAATTAAATAGCACTCTTATATATAGGTTTTATTGGGTGGAATTAAAGACGTAGTTTATAATATATATATACGATATATAGCTTGTAAAATATAAATATTTTCAACTGTTTATCATATTATATAAAGATGTAAGATATAATATAATAACCGTTTTAATTCATAATATCAAGTTATAAGAATTTAGATGATTAAAATTACTTAAATGTGTTTCTATAATAGCATTTAAATATAAGTTAGTGTTATATTATGTATGTTAATTTAGCAATTCGAATGGTGCAACCATATTTCTCTCATCTCAGTAATTGTTGTAGTATGCGGATGATTTGCGGCTTTTATGGTGTGTGGTGAATCTGAAGAAGAGTTTGAGAGGATTGGTAGAATAGAGATGTATGTTTTGACGAGATTGTTAAAAAGGAGGTGGTGTGAAAGTTATAACGTAGATAAGAGATAGAGTTATTGTTGTGATGCGCTAGTCGTCTCATGGTGAAGTTTATGTTAGATGTAGCATGAGCAGCTGAAACAGTGCTTTGAGTATAAATATTTAGGTGATTATAAACAAATTGATTTGGTATGGAGATATCAACGAGTGATTGCAGAGTGTTGTATGGCAAGAGTTTGATGAAGAAGAGGTTGGCTTGGTAAAGTTATATTATATCGTTTGGGTGAAGATTGTTAAAGGGATTGAAGTATGTGATTCGACAGGTATTAAAATGAGAGTAATGTTCTATTCAATTATGTGTTTATTGTATAGAGAGAGACTATAGTCTGGAATATGAAGTAATATAAGCATTTTAAATTTCAATGTGTTTCATAGATGGAGCACATCGTTAGATGGCATGCTAGGATGTGAAGAAGGGGTAAATAGAGGAATGAATGAAAGTATGTTTGCAGATGTTGGTCGTGTGAAAGCTGAATGATAGTTGGTTAGTTAGCGATGTATAGTGGCAGGATGAGTGGTACGAGGTTTGTGGGTAGTGGGTAAATTGGCTGAAGAAAATTGATTTGGATAGTCGGTGATACCGCTTTTAAGTTATTGAAGGGATTAATATAATGTGGTGTTTGAAACTAGATGTGCGAGTATAATGGCTGGATATATCCGTACTAGGTATGGTATGACCTGAAAAAGTGATATGATTCAGTGAACGATATATGTCTCTGAGAGTATTATAGTTAATTGTTTTGAGATTTTTTGGTTAGTTGGCGAGAAATTAAAAAGAGTCGTCATTATATAAGTAGTTGATATTATTATGGGAGGTTTTTTGGTATATTATTGGGATATTATTTGGTTGATTGTATTCACTTGGGCATAATGGGATTGAACAGTTTACATTTTTACGTTTTATTGTAGTGAGTGTCCGTCGTCGGTTTCTCATGTGCTCTATTTTTATGTTGATTTTATTCTGTACTGCGACGAGTCTCACATTATAATTAATGGTACAAATTGAGGTAGCTGTGTAAGGCTGGGCTTCTTTTCGACTATTTTGTGTCATTAATCTTCATTACTATCTTTTCTTTTTTTCCTGATGCATGTATCACGCTCTCATCTTTTAAAGCAACAGTCTTGGGGAAAGAGGTAGATAAAGAAGAGATTAATGTATATTAATGTATATTATATTATTATTATTATTATTATTAATTATTCTTTAATATTATATTATTTATTTATATATTTATAAATATTATTATTTATATTATTTATTATGTAGTAATTATATATATGTTAATGTGTATAATAATTATTTTATATATTATAATTTATTTATTATTTATATATTTATAATTATTTTATTTATTATTATTTTAGTATTGTAAGAAATTGGTATTTTTTAATATTTTTTTTATTTTTAAATTCACGTATTTTTTTAAAATCAAATATGTTTTTTATTTTATGTGTATTTTATTTTATATTATTATTATTATGTATTGATATTTCTTTTTTATGATATATTTTGTAAAGATGTTATTAATATTTACACAGTCTGTACATATAATTCTTCTAGATCTCTATAATATTGACTATTATAGGTTATATATAACAGTGTATATTTTTATAAGTATATTTATTTAATTAGTTATATTATAATACTATTTTAATTAATTATTATATTATATTTATAATTATATATTATAATATATAATTTTATATATACTTTTATATTATATAGTATTATTTTTAATATATATAATTATTTAATTATATTAATAAAATTTATTATTTATAATGTATATTATATATCATTATATATATATTACAATTATTATATAGTTATTGGTAAATAACAGGATGGGGTATATTTGGTGGTTTTGGGGTTTCAGGAGAAAATGAGAATGGGAAGGTGATTGTTTTCTGTGAAGAGAGAGGTATCTGAAGTTATATTAATAATTCTTTTAATTATTATTATTACAATTAAGATTTTAAATATTCTAGAGTTTGGTGTAGAGAGATGGTATCGAAGTGAAGAGTTTGATTGATTTGTGTTGGTGAAAGAGATGGAGATGTTGAGTATGTGTTGGAGTTGTTAAATCAGTGAGGGTTTTAGGATGGGATTATCGGATCATTATGTCGTACTATGTAAAATTAAGTTATGGGGGGACTGTTGGGTGAGAGGAAGGTGATACGAAGGAAGTGGGTAAAATTAATTAAGAGTGAGAAGTTTTAAGTGAACAAGGTATATTAAGAATAAGTATGTTAGAACGTTCTCTGATAGTTAAATCAATGGAATTTGAACAAGTTGGAAACTGAACAAATGGAAGCAAATGAAAGAAGCGGCAGATATGTAGTATTATTATTTGAAAGAGCGCAATATACATAAGAATAGAAGTAAATGTTTGGTTGATGCTAAGTAGAGGAGTAAGAACTCGCAACAGTTAGGATGTAAGGGAATGAAGAGGTTGATGCAAGTGGTTAAAAGTATAAAAGGAAGCGTGGTTGAATATACTAAAAGCAAATGATAAGACGTTTCAAAAGAAAGATGCTGGGAATTATATAAAGGAGGAAAAAAGGTAATGCTAAGGTGCATACGAGGGAGAAAAGAAGAGGTAAATGACCAGTTCTGGAAGAGGAGAAATGGGGACATACAAGGGACTCGATGCTTTTCTGGCAGGTAGAGGCCGCGGAACGATTAATGATATTAGAATAAGACTTGGGCAACCTGCTTAGAATTATTGAATAGGGATGGTGGTTTTTGTAACTGATGAAATGAGCTTGTATGAGTGGATGTAGTGGTAATAAAGACATCTCTGTGGAAAATCTTGTATAATATTCGGCAGTTTCGTAAGAGGTGATAATGACTGTGTGTGGTTTTTGGGTAAAGAAGGAATAGGTATTTTGGGATGAGGTTATTAGCAAAGAGGGGATGAGGTTGAGAAATTGAACGAATGGTAAAATCTGCAGGTATGATGATTACTTTGTGAAGATGATCGAAGAACGGAGGTCAAGTATGGTCTTGGATTGATTGGTAAACTGCTTGAAGTTGTGTAATGAAAGCGTTTACAATTAGGAGGGTATGTTCCTATAAGGGATTAGTGAGGGGATCAGTAATTAGTAACTTATATAGAGGGGTATGAGGAAGAGGAAAGGGACTGTAGAAATTATAAGGGTATTGTATAGTTTAGTTATGAGTTTTTGTATGAGGGGTTTGTGATATCCTGTCTAGGGTACGGGAAAACGAATATATGCTCTGTGTTGTGTTCGATAGAATGAGTGTCGCTGAGTGACTGAAGGCAGACTGATGTTGGTGGAGAATAAGCGTTGCGTTTTAGGAGTAGTTAGAAGGGAAGCGTGGATCAAATCCTTGTACAATTTTATTTAGCAAATGATAAGAGACAATGAGGGAAGGAAAGACATAAATTGTAGTTCTAAGATTTTATGGAATATGCACAGAGGGTATGAAATAGGGTTAATAGGAAGGTCTACTAGGCAAACAGTGTTAGTGATTTATTAGCTGTTTGGTCGATAAGGCTTCTGAGTTGATCAAGATTATGTGATGACGATAGTTGAGGCGTGTGTAAAGAATAATGGTGGTCAAAAGTGATTCGGAGTTTTAGTTACTCAATAGAGGAGTGAAGACAGGGTTGTGTTATTCATTGGTTATTAAGTTTGTATATGTGGATGGTGTTCTGAAAGAATGAAGGTGGGGTTCCGTTGACAGAAATGTATGAATGGATGGAGAATTGCATTGAGATGTAAGTGAGGGTCCTACGTATTATCTAATGCGGATGAATTGATTGTTAAATTTGGTGATGGGAATCTGAAGATTTGAGAGGATTGGTAGAGAGATTTGGCCAGGTGTGTAAAAGGAGGGGTTTGAAAGTAAAATCGTAGATAAGAGTTACGGTGTTATGGTTTGTTGGCAAGTGATGGACAGTCCTTCAGTGTGAAGTTTATGTTAGAGATGGTGAGCAGAGGAACTAAAAAGATCATTGCATTTTCCATGGAGAAAGTTTCCATTGGTAAATATCTAGGCTATATGCTGGCGCGAAAGAGAACGGATGATCCTGAATATAGTTGAAAAGTGGCTCTGGTGCAATTAAATCTTTGGTGAATGAAAAGGGACTAAGTCTTGAGTGAGCTAGGGTTCTACATAAGGGTATTGTTACCGGTATTAATGTTAAGGAGCGAAACTATGGTGTGGAATAAAAAGAGTATAGAAATTAATGCTAAAGTTCAATGTGTTTCAGATGGACAATCTTAGGGTGTGAGAAGAGTTGATAGAATGAGGAATGAACGTATTAGAGAGTTGTTGTGTGAAGAAAAGAAAGGGGTAAAGATGAGAGAATAAATGAAAGTATGTTGAAATGGTTTGGTCATGTGGAAAGGATGAATGATAGTTGTTGTTAAGCAGTACGTATGAAGTGGTGAGCGTGTTGAAAACTGACTCGGCTGTGAGTATCGAAGAAAGAGTGGATAAGTAGTAAACGAAATATCTGATAGGAGAGAAATGAGTTTGCAGAGGCGAGAATAAAGGTGCATAAATAGGAAGAGGCGGGGTTTTGTGAGGTGGTATGTTTGTGGCCGGCCTGGCTCAAGGAATGAACCCTTAACACTGACGGTTTACCATAGTGAGGTCCGTCGCAGTCCGTGAAGCTATAGGGTGGATTTTTCTGACTTGCGACGAGTCTTAACTAATTAATGGTACAGAGGGTGGGGGGGTAAGCTTGGGCTTTCTTTTTCGACTTGTCATATTTCTACTTAATGCTTTTCTTTTCTGATGCTAGTTACGCACCTTACCTGCGACCAGTCTTGGGGAAAAAGGTAGATGAATATATATATATTATAATACTATATATTATTTTATTATGTATATATTATTAATATAATAATACTATAAGTACTATATTATATATATTATATTCATTATATATATCTATACATACTTATTTCATATATTATTAGTATATGATAATAACAAAATATAAATACATAATAATAAATTATAATAATATATAATAAAAATAGAAACATTAATGTAATAATTATATGCCTAGAGCACTAATGAAAATGTTTATTAAGTAACTAACTCTACTTATAAAATATTGTATACCTCTTTAATACTGTAATTTTTCTGTATTTTTGATGTATAAATACCCTTGAAATATGAAAAATCAATGTAATTTAAGAAAAAAACAAGAAAAAACAAAAATTTTGCTTGTTTTTTAAAAAAAAACGTGTTTTTTTAAAAAAACGACGTTTTTTATTAATACCAACTCTATTAAAGTAATATATATAGTACGTATATATATATTATAAATAATATATTTATATATATAGTTGAATATCTACTATTTAGTATTATAGTACACTGTATTATATTATATATATATATATATATATTAGGGATTGGCCGGATAGTGAATTAGCCGGATAGCCATGCGTGCGGATCGGTGCGAGCTATATAATGTGGTGTGGTGCGGTGCGCGTTGCCCTCACTCTGGTGCGAAGCGGTGCCTTGCGCCTGGCAGAGACCTTTGTCCTGAAACTTACGTAATATATAATATATATATAATATATTATATATATATTATATATAATAGTATATATATAATTAAACATATAATAATATAATATCTATGTTAGTATATTATATATGACCTAACTATAGTTTATGATCTTTACAAATAATTATATATATATTATATATATAATATATCTATATAATAAGTATATACTATATAGTATTATATATAGTGTTATATATAATAATATTTAATAAATATATATATATATATATATATATATATATGATTCTATTTTAGGGGATGGCACCCGGATCTCCGTTCCGGCTCGGCTTGGCCGAGAGTGTCGAGCCTTTTTAAGATCTCCGGCGTCGCCGGAGAACTAGTCTCCGCTTTCTTCCGGGCCGGAGACTCTAAATATTTTAAAAGGTAGTTTGAAAATAAAATAAGTTTTAATTCACTGAAAGTAATAATGAGACATTTTATTTATTGAAATAAATTTATTTAGAAGAATGGATTCATGACAAAAAATTTTAAAAATTTATTTTAGTATTTTTTATTTAGATGTGTCAATTCATAGGTGATAATATTAAGTCCAACTAATAACTAATATTATAGACTATGAATAATATTAAAGTAATATGAATAGCATATGACACCATTTATGCTAATTGGACTAATGAAATTTTGATACACAAGTTAAAGGTTTGATATTGCAAAATGACACCTAAACAAAATACCTTTTGTAATCTAGCTTTAAAAAATGCAATATACAGAAATAGGTAAATGAGTTTAAAAGAACTTTTAAACTACATTTCATACTGACCAAAAGCTAAAAAATTATGATATTCTAGTTAGCGGAAGGTTTAAGTATTGATGAGCTTTAAGTTTTGACACACTAACATTTGAAAAGATAGTAATATATATAGCTTTATGATACGAAATTATTTAAACAATATTAACATAAAAGAATTAATATATTTTAGCTTTAGATACATGTAATGCATATTATAGTATTATATATATATATATATATAATTATACGGTATATATGTATACGGTAATATATATATATATATATATATATATAATATTATTATTATATATAATTATATATATATATATATATATAATATATATGTTATATATAAATATATATATATAGTATATACTATATATATAAATATATATAGTGCATGTATCAGCTGTTATCGATCTGAATAGCGTTAACAATTGCTCTTTTCATTAAAAATTAAAATTATATGTTAAAACGAGTCCGTGAATGAAATTTAAATAGCTTAGATGAATTGCTATTTAGGTAACTATTTTTTAAAGTATTCAATAACGCATTAATTTAAATTATGATGATGAAACAGGAGCTGATCAGCTATGTGTTAGAGAAAGACGATTCTTTTAACTGTAGAAAATATTTCCTTGCATTGTCTAAACATTCTCCGCATTGCAAATACAACTTGTAAGGTGACGCAAAAAAGATCTGGCTCGTATCGAATGCCTGAAAATGCTTCAAGGCACCAATGAAATAGTCTTTTCTTTCTTTGCTCATCCTCATAACAGTAAGATCATTATCGATATCGTTCATAAGTGGTGCTGCAAAATTTTTTCCACAGTAGTTTGAATAGTATTTCTAATTCATGTTGTTTTCTCTGACTGCTGCTTCTACGTTTGCATTTTAACTTTTCTCCTTTGATCAGTTTTACATGGTTTGATTGTATCTGACTATTCTTCATTTTCTTCTAACGATTTTTCTTGTAGCATGTCACCAAAGCACTTCCAGAAAATTGAATGTTTTCCTATTCATATTGGTTTCATTTTCAGATTCTCAGTGAATCTGTAATAAACTGATCAGTTTTTAATCATCTATTTGTGTTCGTGGCCGAATCCTGAACTTATGTAATATTTTCTTTTAGCTTTTAAAAAAGGTTTTAAGTTCTTCTTTGAGCATAAATTTTGTTTTATTCTGATCAATAATATAAAGGAGCTAATTGTATTGTGGATTTAGAACTGTTGCAAGTACATAAAGTTTTTTCTCTTTAATGGTACCAAGACGTTCAAGAACAGAATTTAAAAGTTCATGTTTCATAGTTTTTACACCGCTTTCCTGTCTCACCTGCCAACAACAAATATTTTTTGCAATGCATTAACTCAGGTATTACAAAAGATAAATCTACCATCATCACTCGTTCTTTTAGTTAATTCTTCAAATGGTTGTAGCAATTTAATTATATTCTCCATTAGCTTCCAGTGATTCGCATTTATGACTGGTCTAGATTGTTTTTTTCGAATTGAAGAATATTATAATTAATTGGCGAATTTTTTTTTGCTTATGGTCTCTTTGCAGCATATATAGTATATTGAATTCGATCTTGGTTGCAATCTTGGATAGCTTTTGGTGTATTGGCAAATTAGATTTTTTGAATTTCCGTTATTTTAGTTGTAGCAATTGGTTGATCTACTAAAATAACCTACAATTTTCCTACATAAAGTAATTAATCTTTAGTTGATTTTTGAGAAATAGTAGTATCATGTATTGACTGTGTAATGGAATGAATAAACCATGTTCTTCAATTTATAACACTGTGCTCTCATACCTTTTGTAATGTTGGGTGCATTATCTGTTCCCTTAGGACAACACGAATATTTTATTCTTTTAAATCCCAGCTCTTAAGTATTCCTCTCTTTTTAGACCATAGTACTTTCTGCTGAATGCGATAACATAACTACTGATGTTGTAATGTTCACTCTTCCTTGTGAACAATCTTTATCAATCCAATGAACAAACATACTTATAAAGCTTTCATTGTTATGTGAGCAAGTCCAAATATCTGATGTTATGATATGCTTGAGATTCTCTGTGCAGGCTGAAGTGTTATTTGTTCTTTACACTTTTTATATATTGTTAGGATAATCTCTTCTGAAAAGTACCTCTTTGATGGAATATTATTTTGTGGACATACGTGATTTATTTAATTCTCTTAATCCAATGTTCTTCAACAAGAAATGCAGAGTTGTCACAGCAATCATTCCGCAATTTTGCAAATGAGATTTCTGTGCTTTATTCTATCATTGAATTTCCCAAATTCTTGGTTTATCAGTTATTGTCAAACAAGTGTAATAGCCGAGAAATCTTGTTATAGAGGTAGAAGTTTGTGATGATGGATGGACATGGATCATGATCTGGCTGTTTTCTGTGATATCCAATGTTTTTCTTTTTTCGGTGCCGACTTTTCCTGCTTGAAGAGTCTCAGATATTTCTTTTATTTCAATCTATTGGTTTTGTTTCTTTCAATGTATGAGCAGTAAGGTTTTGTGATAATAAATTTGAACTTTTCTTTGGGTTTCCTCTTGATAGTAATATATTCCAGTAGCGCACAAGTAGTTTACACCTCACGGGTTTAGCCCCCTTCAAGGAGTGTAACTTCTCTAGGGAATTTACTACTTAGGATCCGGACGAGGAATTGAACCCTAAATTGCATGTTTAGAGTCAATCCTTCATATATAGATATATATCTATATATATATAGTATATATAATTATAATATAAAAAATAATAAATAAAATAATAAATATTAATAATTTTTATAATATAGTTATATATATATATATATATATATATATATATATAATATATATATTAATATAACTAATATATGTAGATACTAATAATATGAAATTTCATTCTCCGGCGCGAGACTCGGCCTCCGGCGAATTTAAAATTTTAATTCTCCGCCTTCGCGGCTCATCCGGCCATCCGGCCAAAATTACTACTCCGGTGCAATCACTAATATATATATTATATAATATGATATAATAATTATACTATATTAGTATTTATATAATATATATATAATATATATAGTATATATATATATATAATAATAATATTCTTGATTTATATACTAACTCAAAGCCGCGATTCGTCTTTCAATATAATCAAGTCAAGAGGTCCTTTATAGATGCTGATCTGCATCTCAACTTTGAAAAATTAAATTCATAACGTCAGTCGGATTCAGTTTGTATACGCATCGCGAGTGGTGAAAGTGATTAAGAAATTATTGAGTGTGGCTCATTGTGCTGTAATATTTTTCAATTGTAAGCTGGTATTCTAGACAGAATAATTATTGTTTACTATAAGGTTGAATTACAGTATCTTTTTGTCAAAAAACAAAATATCAAAGAAGATTTATTTTAAAACTTTTTAAGATAAAAACTAGGTTGATTAAAAATATAGCTTATCAAAATAATCAAACGTAAAGGTAAGAAATAAAATGACGTCTTCAAGTGCCTCAGACTTGGACGAAGTACCGAACTATTAAGGAGATCATTCTGGTTCATATATAAATTATATATAATATAATATATTCTATTACTATATATATTTATATATTATATATATATATATATATATATATATATTACTATATATATATATATCTAATATATATTATATATAATATATATATATTTATATAAAGTTAGTGACATCACAAAATACTTTTGCAGCCAGAACATTACAAATGAAAAACTTTTGTCGACTGCTATGAGAAAAAACTGGAAAACAGATATAAGAAAAGGCAGTGTCAAAAAATAAAAGCATTTCAATTTAAGAAGGCATTTAGGACGAAATCATATACCACTTTACAACGATTAGAAAAGAAATTAAAAATGAAAATGAACGTTCTAGTGTGGGAATCTTATTTAACCAATTCTGATTCAAAGGATGAATGAAACAGATGAATTCATTAGGAAAAAATCAATTGATCAGCTATTGTGGAATGGGTGGCAGCTGATCTGATGTCATTTCGATCGTAGAAATCTCCTGCTTTGTTTTTTAAGTATTTAGTTATTGGAATTATTGTTTTTCTTGAGTAAAATAAGTAATCTATGTTCGTTAAAGTTAATGTCCTTTTATAATATATATATATATATATAATATAAATATATATATATAGTATATATTATATATAACTATTTATAATACTATATATATATATAATATATATACTAATATATATATATATATATATATGGAAACTTAAGCCCTTGTATTAGGTTACCTAACTCGGAAATTTCACAAAAAATTTCACAGGTAAGATCCCTATGATACGTAATAGATGTTTTAGGCGCGAAATGAAGCTTTTTTTTATAGGTTAAGGTTAGGTTGCTTCAGCTAGGTTTAGGTTAGTTTTGGTTAGGTTAGGTTTAGCTTAGGTTTTGAAAACTTTAGGAAATTGTTGTTTTTTAATTAATTAAAATATTGAAGTCACCTTTTAATTTATTTCTTAATCATAGAAAACGTTAGCCGTACAACATCCAAATAGTATATAATATGAAATTTGAATTACGCAGTAAAAAGAAGTTCGTAAATAATAATATAATAATAAAAATTATTAATTTACCAAAAATTGCAGTTCACTCCTCAAATTCTTCCTTTTTATACAAGGTTTTGTTTGATATAAAGATCATTTAATAATTTTCAGTATTAATCTGTGGCTGTTAAGTAAGTTTTACCATATATATATATATATATATATATATATATCTTATATATGATATATATATATATATTATATATATATATATATATATATATATTAAATATATATATTATATATATATATATATATATATATATATAGTATAATAGAAGTATATATGACAAAGTATAGTAACGGTGACACGGAACGGGACTTCGATTTAAAAAAAAAATAAAAATATGGGAACATATAAGATGTTCTAGGGTGCAATTTGAAAAAAAAATCATTTTTTATTTCAGGTTAGTTAGGTCGCATTTAAAAAAAATTCACAGGTTGATTCTAGGTTAGGTTAGGTAGGTAGGTTAGGTTACCTGTGAAATTTTTTTTAAAATCTGACGTTCCTAAAAAAGGATATAAAAAAAAAACAACATAAAAAAATCCATTTCACCCAAGAAATCTTTTTATGTCCCATAGAGCCCCCCGGGAAAAAGTTTTGAATCCGACGTCTCGTTCCATGTCCCGTATATAGATTTTGTCCATATAGTATATATATATATATATATAATTATATATAATATATATTATATATATATATATATATATATATATATATATATATATATAATTAATATATATAAATATATATATATATAATATATATATATAATGATATATTAGGAAACTCTAAATTTCTGAATATCAAGCCCCAACACGAAGAGGAATTGCAGAACGATCATGAATAAATTGTTTTGTACGGCGCAGTGAGACCAAAAAATTGAAGTATGTTGTCCAAACAGTCCGAGAGATGGTAAAGTTTAATACTATTAATGTAAACATTCGTATTATGACATGCAGCCAAAAATTTCAAAGTCACGTTTTTTAGCCTACTTCACTCAATTGAATGAATTGAAAATTGCGTGTTTTGGGTATCGGATGCATTCCATGTGATGAATCTCATACAGATGATAACATAAGGACTTTCATATTTACACTTATTTCAAGAAACTTAAATTTTAGAATGCTTCCTTTGCCTGTTTACGTTATAGATGGTAATCAATGTTAATTAAAGCATGTCTAAAATTGGAATATAAAAAAGATTCCTTGTGCATGTGCAGCATACTATATTAACCTTTGTATGTGATCCCGTTTTATTCCAAACAAAAATTCACATTTCATCAAACATTGTTGATAAAGTTTGAAATATTGCAACGTTCAAAAGATTTCCAAAATTTTGGAATGACTACAAAAGCAGAAATCTATAAATCAGAAAAAAATATTCACATAATTCAAACAAAATTAACTAGAGATTGTAAAACAAGATGGATTAGTTCATTACCTATGATGACGAAGCTGTCAGCCAAGCAGAGCAGTTAGAAATTGCAGTTTGAAGTTAAAACTTCCATCCCTGGCTATAAAACAATTGAAAAAATACATTTAAGAGAATTTGCAAGAAATTCTGAGACTTTTCAAAGAACTCATCGCAATTTTTGTGTGGAAGTAAATATCCTACATCTTCGATAATTGGTCCAACTGTTTATGCTATAAGCTCTCAGTTATCTAGGCTATTGAAAGATTTGTCTGAAAGTAAACAGATAAAGGCTAAAGAACAAATCCAAAGTTGAAGTTATCATAGACTAATCCCTACGTTCAAACCAATTGTCTTATGTCACATATCTTGGACCCAAATTTAAGAGAAAAATATTTTTTCTGATTAACATGACTGGAATTATTATTGAAAATATACACATGTTGTTTTTTAAAAAGGAAAAGAAAAAAATAGTTGAAAAATCACGGAACGCGGACGTTTACTGTGAGAATCACCAACTACCGTACAAAGCCGTGATCTAAGATATGTGTCTGTTTTCGGAAATACTTTGAGCCATTGATAATAAATATTTCGAGAAGACAATCTCGTATTATCAATGTTTGACAATTTCTCACAACGTCTAAGCGATAGTAAACTGCGATAGTGAATATCTGTGATTCATACTCTATATACATAAGTTCGAAGGTGTAGTATCGCAACACAAGGCCTATAAGAACAATTTGATTCGGGGAGGAGGCTTTGTCCCATACTTAGTAAAGTAGCTAAAGTTTTTTCCTGCTATCCCAGCACATGGTTGAAAAGATGAAAGACTATTTTCTCAAAAGCGGGCGATTTAATAGCCGATCGAAGACCAGACTTAATTCGAAAAGTGTTGAAAAATAATGTTAATAAAAGAAATCTAAATTCTCTTAATAACTGAAATACTCTATTCAAGTACTAAATCAGTATATATATATATATAATATATATAAATAATCGTATAAATTATATATACACTAATTATTATATATATTAGTATATATATATTTAATTTATATATATATATATATATATATAATATATTATATATATATATATCTATAATATTATAGGTATAGATATATTATTGATATAAGTAGTATAATATATAATATTAAATATATATGTATATAGTAATTATTATATTTATAATTATATATATATATATATAATAATGGTAAATTTGCGTTTGTATTAAGAATATCTTACAGGAGATATATATGATATAGTAAAATATATATGAATATAGTATATATATATATGATATATATAGTATATATATTATATATATATATTATATATATATATCTATATGGTAATAATGTGCAGTTTATGGGATGATAAAAAATGTACAGGATAGATAGTATTTATATATAATATATATATAGTATTAATATTTATATAGTATATATATTATAATATATATATATTATATATATATATATATAGTAATATATATATATCGTATATAATATATATTTAGAGTATAAATATATATATAGATATACTATATATATATATATTATATATATATATATATAATATATATAGTATATATATATAATATATATTAGATTATATAAATATATATATATACTAGTAGCTAAAAATTAAGGTATTTATAGTATATATACGTATAATATATCTAATAGTAGTATTATATTATATATATTATATATATTGTTATATATTATATATATTATATAATTATCTATATATATATATATATTAATATAATATATATAATATTATAGCTATATACGGAATTATTTAGTATGTTGTAAATAGTAGTAAGTAAATAGTGAGAAAGATATGGACTTCTTTTTGATGCTTCTTAATGTCCTTTAGACAACACTACAGTTTGGTAAAGTCACAGATGATATAGTAAGAGGTGCGTGTGTCGGTGCGATGGTGCGCAATCTGAATGGTGGCTGGTGGCGTGCGGTTGCTGCCAGTTCAAAAACTCGTGGTGCGGTGCGGTGCGCGCTTACGCTGGTGCGGTGCGGTGCGGTGCGACAAAGATGGCTTTAGGTCTGCAATCCTAATATATAGTATATAGTATATATTATATAATTTATATAATATATAGTGATTTATTAGTTATAGTTATTATTATATATATTAATTATTTTAGTATTTATATTCTATATTATAGTATATATTAATATATATATATATATATATATATATATATTATATATATATATATATATTATATATATATATATATAATATATATATATATATATTTTTTACAGATTTTATCTAAAATATTAAGAAAATCTGTATTAATTTCCATTCTGGATATTATGTCTTCTCTAGTGTGGGATTATTTTAAGATTAAAGTAAGCGATAATAGTAAAGCTGAGTCTTTTGTGCGCTACTAGAATACATTACTATCAAGAGGAAACCCCAAAGAAAGTTTCCAATTATTATCAATAACCCTTTACGTGTAGTCATCTTGAAAGAAACATAAAACCATATTTGAAAGAAAAAAGAATTCTGATATCTCAGAGGAAAAGTTGCCGATATAAAGAAGAAAGACGATGGAATCACAGACAAAAAGCGATGTATGATCCATGTCCATGCCATATCATCAACTTCTACCTCTATGAAAAAAAGAATTTCTTTCATCTTACACTGTGTTTGAAATAACTGGAGTAAACAAAGATTTGGAAATTAATGGAATAGAAAAGACCCAGCAATTCATTTCAAAATTGGGGAATTGTTTTCTGTGGACAATCTGCCATTTTCTTTGTAGAAGACATTTGGAGTTTAAGAGTATTAATGAAATCTACGGTATGTCACAATAAATATTCCATCAGTGAGGTATTTTTTCAGAAGAGATATGCCAACGAATATAGTAAAGGGTAAGAAACATTCGGGCTGCAAGAAATTCAAGCAATATCATTAACATCAGATCTTTGGAACTTGCTCCATATATACAATGAAAGCTTATAAGTAATGGTCAGGGATTGGATTGATATAGATGTTCCAGAAGGAAAGAGTAGGGCATTACAATCAGTAGTTTAATGTTATCATGTCGCAGAAAAGATGCTAAAAGTGAGAAAATAACTAAGAGCTTGGATTTATGAAAATTGGAAGAATATTTATGTTGTTCCTAACAGATAAGCATCGCAAGACATTACAAGGTATGAGAGCGACAGTGTTATAAATGAGGCATGTTTTACTCACTCCTTACAGCTAGCAATACATGAATGCTATATATTTTCTCAAAAATCAAAACAAAAAAAAGATTTAATTACTTTTATGTAGGAAAATTGGTAGGTCATTTTAGTAGATCACAATTGCATACAAGCTAGTTATAGGCTGATAAATTCAAAAATTCAAAATTTTGCCAAATACGACAGCTTATCCAGTAGTTTGGAAAGCAAATGGAATTAATTCATTCTATATGCTGCAATGGATCATAGAGTAATATAGTTGCAATTACGTATATGTTCTTCAAATCGAACATCAGATATCTACAGTAACTTCCTAGAAGGTACTTTTGAATTAAGTAGATTGGCTTACAAAACATTTGGCCATTTTATTTATCATATGTATCTTAGGAAAAAAGTGTAGATTTACTTTTACTTTTATTTTCACTTAATTCATAGCATAATATTTAACGCAACTTGGAAGAATATAGCGGTGTAAAAACTATGCAGATGAACTTTAATTTGTTACTTGAACGTCTTTGGTACGCATTTAAAGAGAGAAATTTATGTACTTGTCACAGTTCTAATCCACAATCAATAAGTTAGTCTCGCTTTTGATTATTATTGATGCAGAATAACATTGAAATTTATGACTCAAAGAAGAAGAACTTTTTATAAAAGCAAAGGAGTAAATATTACTTTAAATTCAGATTCTTGATGAACAAAGATAGTTTTCATATAGAAATTCACATGAAGTAATCTGAAATATGTAAACGGCAGATATTGAAGAGGAAATACATTCAAATTCTGGTAAGTGCTTTGATGACATGCTACAAGAAAATCGTCGGAAAAATGGAAAGAATAGTTCAGATACAGATCAAACAAGTTGGAACTGATCATAGGAGAAAAAGTTAAATGCAAACGGTGAGAATCAGCGTGAAGGAAAGACAAAAATGAATTAGAAAATTACTATTGCAAAGCTACTGTATGATAAAGTATTTTGCCAGCACCACTTATTGGAACGAATCGATGCATGTCAGCTGTTTATGGTGGAAGAGAGATGAGAAAGCTCTTTATCCTGATTGATGCTTACCTGAATTGAGCGTAGTATAAGTATTTCTGCTTCCATTATTCAAGATCAGTAAAAATTGCAAGGTCATGTTCTAGAACATAGAAAGTAAATATTATCAAAAGGGAATTCGTCTTTTTCTCCAACATTTGGCTAATTCAGCTCCTATTTTCTTTCTTCAATTCATAATTAAGAGCATTTTGATTTTAATTTATTAGAGATTGTTACGGTATAATAGCAGAAGCATAAGCTATTTAACTGTTTCATTTCACTGACTGTTTGTGTTCTCTAAGAAAATTCTATGGTGCATATCTTTAATAATATCGATAACGAGCTGGTTACATTGCACTTTATGATATAGATATTTATATATATATAGTATAATATATAGTTAATATATAATATATATTATAATTATATATATATATATATTATATATATATATATATATAATATATATATTATATATATAGTATTTATATTATATATATATATATAGATGAAATGCAATAATTTTTTAAACTTGGCAATGCAAAATTTGAGGGGTATTTGACAATTATATAGATATATATAAGTATATATTTATTAAATATATATATATATATAGTATATTATTATACTATATATATATAATATATAATAATATAATATATTATATAATATATTTAGGGATGTACCGATACCAGAAAACGCCGATACCGATACCGATACTACTATTTTTTTAGGTGCCGATAGCGATAGATACTTTAATTAATATAATATACACAGTAATGAAGATAGAACATTTGTGCAGGTGCCTAGGCAACCAAGATTGCATTCTCCCTTGTACAGACCAATACTTAGTGCTGTAAATTTCATATTTGGTTGTGCCCAAGTATATTTTATTTTTATAAATTAAAGATAGTACCTTTAAGGAATAATAATTGCAGATATAATATTAATAACTTTTTTATGTTTGTTTTATTTAAAAATATTCCATCCATTTTCTCAGTAAGTATTAACAAAAATTAGCTACTAGCTTTTATGTTTTACATGATTACAATTTAGAAGAAGATTCTTTAACTGCTACAATATATAAGGAATAAAAATAATGAAAGAAGAGACATCAATTAACAGTCGAAAAGTTAAAATAAAAAAACGCTTTTACTCAAACATAATAAATAAAATACTCCTTTAAGATAGAAAATATCATTTCAAAACTTAGATTAAAAACTCTTAAATTGTAATGCAAAACATTAAGCTTTCACTAGTATCTGGCGAGAGAGCCTGTTTCTTTTTGGGTGTTTACATTCCTACTAACACTATAAATACGCTCTCTCTCGACGAATGAAGAGGTGCTGAGAATTATTGCCTGCAAGCACTGATAAATAATGGAAACCTTGGCCCATTTTCATGACCCGATGAAAGTTCTCTTCTTAGGCAGCATCTCTGTTTTCGTAGAGCCTCATCTCCTCTTTCACAATGCAAATTTAGAATTATCTTTGCTCCTTGATGACTGGCTTTGCTTCAGTTTTTTCGATGAGGTTACCTGGTGTATTCCTTTGAGAGGTGAATGGAGATGATCAATGCAATTTGCGGCCATGGAACTTAGCATAAGTCTAACATATCCAATCCTCATCTTCAGTAGGTTCATTTGCTGAAAAGCCACCATCATAACTATCAGTGCTGTTGCCAGGGTTTGCAGATAAGGCGGCTTCCACATTCTGTCTCCTTTTTTTTTTTTTTTTGTCAGCGAGCAGCTCCTCGGTTATGCTATTTTAATGCATCTAGAAGTGGTTCACCGTCAGAGGTGCATTCTTGTGGGGTTTCAGCTAGCTAAGGATTCCTTATTAGAACTTTTATTATTTTATTTTTTTCATTGTCACCTGACGCTCATGGCAGAACCTCTATTCAAGGTGGGTGTGATCGCTCAAAATCCATCTAAACGCAAATTACGCAAATAAGCACAGACGCAGGCTTAAAGTGAGGAAATTAAATTGAGTAGGAAACAAGATGGCAGAGAACTGAGAATTCCACAAAGCAGAGGTCGCCGGAAAGAAAGAAGCAACAGCAGCGACCAGTCTTGGAGTTACTAACATAACAAAACTCATGGTCCGAACAGGCACCCCTGTGGCTACGAGGGCGTCATAAAGGGTGGTGGTACGCCGAGTGGATGTTCCTCGAGCTTGCCTCCTACAGTAGCCAAGAAGGGATAAACACCAACATCGCGCCGCAAATATAAAGGGTCAAGTGAACTGAAAGTATCAGGAACAGTTTTATATAGTCCTTTTGGCCTTGTGATCGACGTATCCAAAAGCCGGATGAAACCGAGAGCCCCCGCCCCTCACAGATATGAGTCCAAATCCCATACAAGGGCGGATGAGAACCTTGTATAGGTGGAGTAACTGAGAAGAGGACAAAAGTCTCGCAGTCTAAACAGAACTCCCAGTTTCTTGTAGGCCGCCCTAGCAACCACTGTGATTTGAGGTTTTCACAACATTTTTTTGTTTATGTTAAGCCAAGGATGTTTATATTGTCAACAGGAGAGAACAGAGAACCGCGAAAGAGATAGAAAAGTAAGTGTCTTAGAGAGAGAGATTTGTAGAAATTTAGATTTTTAAAGGAATTAAATTTACATATTTCTTAACAAGTTAT
>JABUQX010057762.1:0-10000 GCA_015478945.1 Trachelipus rathkii
ATACCAGTATCGAACTGTATATTCGTGTGTGGGGTCGGTGTGTGGTAATCTTTGTACCACTATTCTGTTTTCGGAGACGCTCAGAAGACAAATTTTAACTCTCCGTAGAAACTTTTATTCATCCACAAAACAAATATTTAGACCGACAAACAGTTCACACACAAACAATTACACACCAAGATATACATTCATAACTGTATATAAAAGAAGACAAATAATAATAATAATAATAATAATAATAATATTAAATAATTATTATTACTATTATCAATAATATATAAATTTCAGTAAAATAAATAAATAAATAAACATATGACTATTTATTACTGTAATAAAATAAATAAAAGAAACAAAAAATCTTTAGCACAAAGTCAGTTGTAGTAAACTGGAAATACTGCACAAGAAAACCCCGTTATAAGATCCCTTTACAGTTATACTTTTAACTTCATTTAACTTAACCACTGTTTAATAAAACCCATGAACTCGTTAGCCTCGAACATGAAATATTAAAATATGATAGTTGCGCAGTAAAAAAAAATATATTACAAGTTGTATACAATAAAGCAAAAAAAAAAAAAATTACTCTAAATATATATACTTTTTTTTTTTATATAAAGATACATCTGAAGTTATAAGCATATATATATATATGGTAGAAAGCAGTGAAGTATAGTTGGTTATATATATATATATAGTTATTGTTATAAGTGTTGTTGGTTATTGTTATATAGTATATATATATATATATATATATATATATATTTAAGCATGGATATACTTTTTTATTGAGAGACAAAGAAAATATAAATATATATATATATAAGTTAAGGTTATAGCAGGGCAAGAAAGGTTGGTTATGCTAGGTATATGTTATGGTTATATATGTTATATGTTATATATATATATATATATATATATATATATATATATATATATATATATATATATATATATATATATATATATATATATATATATAATAACTTGAATAAATATTCAACTTTCTTGAGAAAATTACGAAATATATTATATAAAATAAAAAAAAAATTATTCTAGACAATATGACAGAAAACGGAGCCGTTGTGAGGCTACTTTAATTATTTCTATGACGTCACAATAGTTAAAGGATGCGCGCACCAATCATCGTTAAGGAAATTACAGCAATAAAAAGCCTATAATAAATTTAAGAAAATAAATAATAAATAATTTTATAAATTACTATAAATATATTTAAATACCTCTTTTTTTTTTTACAACAAGAAAAAAAAATGTAATGACACCTACTTATCCGATATTTTTACAAATTATACCGTAAATGAGCTCCCATAAACATCCGCATTGCGTATACAAAGGAAAAATTGCGTCGCAGCAAAATGATCCCACTCTGATGACCCAAGATGGCTTCCAAATGGAATCTGAAAATGAAGAAGGTTTCACTTTAGCGAACAAAATCACAGGTAACTGTCGCCTCATAAAAATCTCCGGAATAGATGAATTTTCCAGGGTACAATTTCAGCCTCAGACCAGATTTTCTTTATATTTTCAAAATAAATAATCAAACAAAGAGTATGTAAGAACCATCTTTCTGTTCTGTCACAGGATCGTCATTCTTTCCACCCTCTATAATTTCCAGCAGGGTGTTACTTACTATTTATGACACGTGTATAACCTAATGGTAGCATCTGATTTCGCCCTTTAAATTTGCAGCAAATAATTGGTCTCGTCTTTTATATTTTTCAGATTCGAACAAGTGAGAAAATTTGGCATAAGGAATCAGCATAAGAAAAATAGAAATGGAACTCCAGGATATCAAAACGACGTTCTTCTAATTTTTAAACTTTTACTTGTATTAATAAATAATAAAATATTTCTTGTACCAGAGTTTCCTTATTCAAAAATAAATATTTCTTATCATATATTTAATCTTATTTACATCTATTCAGATTAATATAAATATATTATACAAATGTTAAAGTACTGGTCAAAAATATCTTAATAAATTAAAGTCCTTTTCTTATAAATAAAAATTCTTCTTAAAAGTACATAAAAGTTTCTTCTTTAAAATATATACAATAGTATTCGTGAAACCAAAAATATGAGAAACAATCTTCAATGAAATAAATAGAGCAACGGAGTGAGAGCTTTCAAATCATAGATTATATGCACAAAAGTTTTTAAGTGAGAGAGTATTTCAATGTTTTAAAAATGTTACCTGGTAATTGATAATATATTTTTGTTCGCTTGTGAACAAACAAGGCAATAAGAAATGAATCAAGGCTCATACAAGAGCAAAATACAATAAATAATCTACTCTTCTTTCGTAGATCGAAAAGCGTATATTTTCAAAAATACAGTATCTAATCTATGGTACAGCCTTTTCAAAATGGCTTGCAAGCTTCTTTGCGGAGAATCTCGTTCAGAGATGAAAATACACCAATAAAAGAATTTTCTACTCAAAATTCTTTCGTGAATAGATTTAAAATAAGCACTGTCACTTTAGAAAAATATAAATCACAGTTAAATAAGACACAGGTAATTTAAACTCTCACTTTTAAAATAATAAACAGCACACGTTTATAACACGGCTTCTCACAACCAAGGTCCAAGCTCTACTCCCGACACTTTCTTCCACAGAAAATCTCGTTCCTCATCGCTCACTTCGGAACTTAAACTCTTTCCCGAATTACAAAGTCATCTATTTTTTGAACAACATTATAAATACTTCAACTAAATGTTTTAAATAAAAAAAAAATAAAAATAGATAAAAAAAATATAAAAATATATTATATATATTATATATATATATATATATATATATATATATATATACATATATATTATATATATTATTATTATTATTGTTGGTTATTATTAATATTATTGAAAGATATATATATATTATTATATACATATATATATAGAATATATATATATTATATATATATTATTGTTGTTATTGTTACATATATATATATATATTATATATTATATATATTATACATATATATATATGGTTATTATTATTATATATTATTATGGTATATAATATATATTATTATTATTATATATATGTTATTATTATTGTTATATTATTATATATATATTATTATTATATATATATAAATATATATATATATATGTTGTTATTATACATATTCTATACATATATATAGCATATATATATATATATTTATTAGTTGATAGTTGTACAAAAGGTGTAACGTGATGATATATGCATATTAATGTAGTAGTTATGTTGTTGTTATTATTATTATATATTATATATACATATATGTAACGGAGAACGCAGCAAGACATAAAAGTTGCACCGGATATTACGTTATCGTATCGGCCTTTATTTAGAGCCTGTTCTCCAAGTTGTGCACAAAATTAAAGAATTATTTAATTCAGTTGTTTTTAACTAAGAGTGTGATTTAAATTTTAAGTTATAAATTATATTTAGTAAAAAAAATAGAAAAGTAAGAAAAATTTATAAGGGTACCTTGAAGAAAAGTGAGAAATTACTTCTCCTATTGTATTCACTTCAAGACACGATCAGGCATTTCTATGAATCTCCAACGCGGGTCGCAAATGCCTCTGGAACTTCATTTCAGTTCATTTGTGCTGATCGCCTGTGTGTGACTTGTGTTGGTTTTTAGTTACACTTTATTTTTAATTTAGATTCAAGAAGAAGTTACTTATAGATGATAGAGAAGAAGGATAGAAAGAAAAAGATGTGTTGGTTTTATTTTTATTATATTATAATTAATTGAAAGATATTTTATATACAAGTTTTTTAAAAAAAGTATGGGCGAACCTATGGAACGCACATACTTTCAGTTCTTAATGCTAATAAATTAATTCAGTGTTCAGTGTTCTGTGATCCCTGGTTTCTGGTTCAAGGCTTTTATTATTCTGTGTATAGTTTGGTTGGAATGTGTGGATTTAAACTTTCAAACAGACATTCACACGTGTATACAGAGTTTTCGAGTTTTCAAGATATATAGCTATATACAAATTAGGCATAAACTTAACTTAAGAGTAATATTTAAGACATCATTCAATTTACTAGTTTCTAAAAGTTTTGACACGATTTCTGGGCTAGCTCATGAGGTATGGAACTGATGGGGATAACTATTAAAGGCACTTTCTTAAAGTTTTTCTAATTACACAGTCCTTTCATAAAACGATAGCTGCAGACTATGCGTTGGTTGAGATGAACTGTTAAAGTTTTAGATAAGTTCCACTTGAAAGGCACTAATAATTATCACTTTTGGGGGCAAGAGTAATTATCCCAAGACCTCGTAATTGAGCTGGTAAATTTCAGGCCCAGAATTAACAAATTGGCACAGTATTAAAAAGTTTTCCCAGGAGTGTGACCAGTATTGGAAAATTGGCCCTGGGGTAGAAACCCTAGAATTATAATATATATATTAATTTTAATCATAATCTATTTTAGTTTTTCCAAATTAGTTTATTATATTATATTATACTTATTATATTTAGTTTAGAAAAGAATATTTTCCTCACCCTTAAATTTGCAAAGAGGGGATTTTTAGTTTCTTTTAGTTTCACTTTGGGGGATAAGCAGATGATGTCTTGACACTAAACTGTAATTTTAAATGTTTTTAGCACAATTTTATCTTTTTATATCAAGTCTATATTGCACGTAATAAACATCTTACAAACGATAATCATAGTAAAGTATATATATAACTCACCTCGAGAGTGATGTATAAGAACATTCATGCAACAGCAGACAGTCAAGAATATAATGTTATAATAATATCTGTTATAATATACTGATAAGTAATGTGTATTATTATTGATATTACTGATATTGCTGATAGTATCTGACTTTATATTTAAAGAGAAAATAGAGGACATTAAAGGTAAATGCTGATATTATGAAGATGATAAATAAATAAGAAATAAATAACGATATATGGATAATATATAAAATAAGATAAATGAAAATAATAACGTCCCGGTTTTACAAAATTGGTTAGTTATACCAAAAGGTATAACTATCAGCTACACTATAAAAACACAAAACCAGGGTGTAGTGTAACAGGCCCCCTTACATATATATATAATATTATATATATATATATATATATATATATATATATATATAGTATATATATATATATATATATATATATTATATTAAAAAAAAATATTAACACATTATAATAGCTTCTTTTTTTTTTTTTTCAAAAGAGTGCTAGGAGTGACTGAGGGAAGGACCGATTGGTGAAGAACAAGGTACGTTTAGAAGTGGTAGAGAATGTGTGGATCAAATCTTTACATTGAAACAATGATTGAGAAAATGAGGAAGAATAAATTGAATTTGGGTTTTATGGATTGGCAACAGGCGTATGATAGGATTAATAGGGCAGCTCTATGGCAGGTGTTTAGTGGTAGGCTTCTGAATGGAACTCAAAAGTAAGTATGATGATAGTGAAGCATGTGTAAAGAATAAATGATGGTGTCAAAGTGATTGGTTTAATATTATAGCGGAGGTGAGGAAGGGATGTGTTATGTCTCCTTTGGTTATTCAATTGTATATGGATGGGGTTATGAAAGAATTAGAGGTGGGGGTGGCAGGGGAAGGTGTTACAATGATGGAGAATGGAAGAGAGTGGAGAGTGGCCTATCTATTATATTTGGATGATTTGGCTTTGTGTGGCGAATCTGAAGAGTTTGAGAGGATTGGTAGAGGAATTTGGCAGAGTGTGTAAAAGGTGGGGGTTTGAAAGTAAACGTATATAAGACTAAAGTTATGGTTGTGAGCTAGCAGTTCTCGGTGTGAAGTTATGTTAGATGGTGAGCAGCTGGACCAAGTGTATGAGTTTAAATATTTAGGATATGTGGATGAAAAGGGAATGGATGATGCAGTGTATGTAGGAAAGTTATTAATGGTAGGAAGGTGGTTGGAGCAATTAAATCCTTGGTGGATGTAAAGGGACTAAGTCTTGAGTGCGCTAGGGTTTTGTATGAGGGTAAGTTGCTACCTGTGTTAATGAATAGTAGTGAAACGATGGTCTGGAAAAAGGGGTATAGATCTTGGGTACAATGTTGTTCAGATGGACAATCTTAGGGGCGTGTTAGGTATAATAATTGATAAAATGAGGAATGAATGTATTTGGGAGTTGTGTGGTGTGAAGAAAGGAGCAAATGAGAGAATAAACAAGAGTACATTGAGATAGTTTGGTCATATGGAAAGGATGGATGATAGTTGGTGGGCTAAGCGGATGTATAGTGGTGAGTGTGTTGGGAATCAACCAGCTGGGAGACTGAAGAAAAAGTGGATGGAGCCAGTAAAGGAATGCCTGAAGGAGAGGAATGTGAGCTTGGCAGTGGCGAGAGGAAAGGTGCATAATAGGAGTGAATGGTGAGGTTTTGTGAAAGGGGTATAGTCGTTGGCCTGGCCCAGGGGATGAACCCTACATTGACGAGATTCCACAGTGAGGGTCCCTGCCAGACTCGTAAATCCTCAGGTACATTTTTCTGACTGAGATGAGTTCTCACTTTAGGGTATAAAGAGGGTGTTAATGGAGGGTAGGGGTCTTTCTTTGCGACTTGAGTCATGTTCTTCTACTACTACGCTGGTTCTAGGTTATGCGACGCACCTCCCTATCAATCTGGGAAAATGATTATATATACGGTAGATTATATATATATATATATATATATATATATTATTATATAGTATATATATATATATATAATATATATATATATATTATATATATAATATATATATTATATATATATATATATTATATATATATATAATATATATATATATATATATTATATATATATATTAGTTAGGGATGTGCCGAATAGTGAAAAAGCCGAATACCGAATACCGAATATTCGGCTAAAAGATATTCAGGCCGAATACGAATATGGGCCGATAATCACTTTCGGTAATTCGCCGATAGTTATTTTCAAAGTTCGGGTCATCCATTTTAGGGAAAAATAAAGAACAACTTGCACTGGGCAACAAAAAAAAGGTGAAATTTTCTTGGATGGACTTTTGTAGCAATATATAGTAATTCGGAGATGCTGATTCCATATATATTCTCGAATTTGCTGTATCACATCCGTTTTCGTGCAATCATGGATCCCTATTTTTGCATATCCCTAGGAATGACAAAATTCATTTGCGCACTACGTAGGCTGTATAAACGTTACCTTCCGCATATATCTACACAGTAGCAGCAAGTTTACTGCAGTCGATATTCGGGAAGCATGTGGTACTTTAGTTACGTCTACATGTATGGATGCTAATGACCTGGATGATGTCTATCTCCATCTGAAATACAGTCGGATGGTCCATCATTGTTCACCACCAGGGTGAACTGAACGATCTGTATGAGAGTTGTATTTGCCCAAGTGTCCTGAACTGTTGGCTTCGAGGTTGCATGAAAAAATGACTACTGGACCATGGCACAAGAGTAAACTTTTATCGTAACAGAGAAGCATAGCTGCGGAGCCTCTTCCAGTCAGATGGTAAACCTTGTGTATTGCAGTGAAGGTTGCAGGCCTGCTCCTCGCTATGGGACTCCCGCATACGATGCAGGTGAGTGGGGGCTGTTTATTGACACTTCCAAGAGCAGTTTAAAATGTGTGTGTTGTTACACAACGGCAGCAGGTATGCTTCGGTTTCAGTAGGGTACTCGGTACGATGAGAGAGGAGTATGCAAAAAATCAAGACAGTTTGGAGAGGCTACAATATCAGGTCAAGGATGGTAAAAATATGCGTCGGACCTCAAAATGGTAAATACTTTTGCTCGGTCAGCACGCAGGTTTTCACCAAATAATCCTGCGTCCTGTGCTATGGGACAGCCGGGCGGCAAGGATCACTGGACAAAAGAGAACGGCCACCGAGGGAACCTTGATGCCAGGTGACAGGAACATCGTACGTGAACCCCTTGTACAGAGAAAACATCATTTTACCTCCACTACACATAAACTTGGTTTGGTGAAACAATTTGTGAAGGCCCTGGACCAAGATGGTGAATGCTTCCGCTATATAATTCTCCAACGTTCTCCTGTCTGAAGTGACAAAAGAAAAAAGCTTGGAATATTTGATGGCCCACAAATAGGGACACTCCTCCCGTGATGCTGCCTTTGCTACCACAATGGCTGTGTTTAGAGGCAAGAGCGGAATGCTTTTTGATGTTACACAGAAATTTTCTGGGGAACGGAAAAGCTGAGAAACTTAACCTTGTACAGGAACTGCTAGACAGTTTTCATTCTCATGGATTGTAGAATGAGTATACAAGTTGCACTGGCTTTACATTCTCACCTAACGAAATTTCTTGGATAACTAGGCGATGTTAGTTATGAAAGGCCAGGGTGAAACTGCCTTCCATCAAGATCTAAAAGTTCATGGAAGGGGACGTTACCAGGGCAAGTGGGATATAATATGATGGCCGGCTATTGTTGGAGCTTGATGAGGGATATTCCCAGACGCTATGCACAGTAGATCATCTACGAAGAGAAAGTTACTACAATCGTACGTATGTTTACATTAACTAAACCCATTCCTTCTATTCCATTCATTGTCCCATATTACTCTTTATTCATAGTTGTAATATATGTTTCATATTTTTCTATCAAAGACATGTATCAAATCATTGCGATCTGTTTTTCACAAGCATCTAATCCAACATATATATATATATATATATAATATATATATATATATATCTATATATAAACTATAATAATATATATATATATATATATAATATATACATATGTATAAGATAGATTAATATATATATAATATAGGATATATATAATATATATATATATATATATATATATTATATATATATAATATATATATATATATATATATATAATATATATATATATATATATATATATATATATATATACAGTATATATATATATATATATATATATATATATATATATATATATATATATATATATATATATATATATATATATATATATATATATTATATATATATATATATATATATATAGGTATATATATATATATATACACAAAGATGGACACAGTTAAAGAGAAAGTTAACGTCGTTAATTCTTTATCGTTAACAAAAAAAATTAACGGCGTTAATCATTAAAGCGTTTATCGGTAAAGAATGTAGCGGAAGTTAACGTTAATCGTTAACGTTAACAGTCTTCAATTTTTTTTTTTACAGTTATCACCACCCCTCAGGCACAGACCTATTCAAGGAGGGGATGTGTTGCACGGCCAAAAATATCGGAGCAATTTTATTTCAGTAAAAGATCTTCAAACCTATAAAAATCAGGGATGGCAATTTTGGTGATTTTTTTGATTTTTTTTTAAAAAAAAAATCAATTTGTGATTTTTTTGATTTTTTTTGATATTTTTGATTTTTTGGATTCGTAACGTCACGTGAAATATAATTTGCAAGTTACAAATTATTATCGCGCGACGTTTACGAATCTGAAAAATAGAAAATAATAAAAAAAATCAAAAAAATCAACAAATTGATTTTTTTAAAAAAAATCAAAAAAATCACCAAAATTGCCATCCCTGCTTTAAAGTGAGGGAGATTAAATTCAGCAGGAAACACAGAAGATGGAATATATATATATATAATAGTGGTGGAAGGAAAAAAGGAAACACCGCAGCAAACTACCCTGGAGTTACCAATATTAACACAAAACTCGTGCGCAGATACAGCACCCCTTGTGCTACTAGGGCTTCGTAAAGGTGGTGGTACGCGAGTGGTAAGTCCCTCGAACACCTGCCGCTGCGATACCTATAGAAAAGAGATAAAGCACCAACATCGCGCCGCAAAGATAGAGGTTCAAGTGAACCTGGAAAAGTACATAACAGTTTATAAGCCTTTTGGCTTTTGACTCGACCCTGTCCAAAAGCCGGGTGAAACCAGAGCCCCCCAGATATGAGAACAGTACTCTATACAAGGCCGAATGAGACCCTTGTATAGCTGGA
>JABUQX010057762.1:15000-17955 GCA_015478945.1 Trachelipus rathkii
TATTCTCTCATTTACCCCTTTCTTCACACCACACAACTCTATAATACGTTCATTTCTCATTTTATCAATTCTTCTCACACCTAACACGACCCTAAGATTGTCCATCTGAACACATTGTACTTTAGATCTAAACCGCTTATTCAGACCATAAAGTCTCACTACTGATACATTAACAAAGTAACAACATACCCTCGATTGCAAGATCCTAGCGCACTAAAGACTTAGTCCCTTTACATCCAACAACGATTTAATTGCACCAGCCACCTTCCTGCCATTCGCAACTTTCCTACTACACTCTGCATCATCCGTTCCCTTTTTATCCAACATATATCCTAAATATTTAAACTCAGACACTTGTTCCCACCTAATCATCATCTAGCATAACTTCACTCTGAAGACTGTCCTCACTCGCAGCCATAACCTTACTCTTTACGTTTACTTTCAAAACCCCTCCTTTTACAACACCTACCAAAAATCTATCTACGCAATCATTTCAAACTCGCCTTACGATTTCGTCACAACAAAACCAATATCCATATATATATATTATATATATAATATATATATAAATATATATAAATATATAATATATATAATTATATATTATATATTATATTATAATTATATATAATATATATATATATATATTAGGGATTGTGCCGATAGTGAAAAAAGCCGAATACCGAATATTCAGCTAAAAGTATTCGGCCGAATACCGAATTATTCGGCTGAAATAGTTATTTTCAAAGTTCGGTCATCCTTTTAGGGAAAAATAAAGAAACTTACACTGGTCAAACAAAATAAGGTTGAAATTTCTTGGATGGACTGTTTGTAGCAGAATATATAGTAATTCGGAGTGCTTGATTCCATATTATCTCGGATTTGCTGTATCACATCCCATTTTCGTGCAATCATGGATCCCAATTTTGCATATTCCCTAGGAATGACAAATTCATGTGCGCACTACGTAGCTGTATAAGACGTTTAACCTTCCGCATATATTTACAGTAGCAGCAAGTTTACTGTGGTCGATATTCAGGAAGCATGTGGTAATTTAGTACGTCTACATGTATGGATGTCAATGACCTGGATGATGTCTATCATCCATCTGATATACAGTCGGATGGTCGTCATTGTTCACCCAAGGTGAACTGAACGATCTTGTAAGGTATGAGTTGTATTTGCCGAAGTTGTGCTGCTGTTTGCTTCGAGGTTGCATGAAAAATGATTACTGGACCATGGCACAAGAGTAACGTTATAACATTTTATCGTAACAGAGAAGAAGAGCTGCGGAGGCTCTTCCCAGTCAGATGGTAACATTGTGCATTGATTTGAGGAAAATTATGTAACAGGGCTTATTTTATTTTCAAGGCTCACTTATTAAAGATGAAATGCTGAGGGGTGGTAAAAAATTCATTTTTTTCACCAAATTTTACCTGCGCTTTCAAAATGTGAATTCAATCGCAGTCCGCAAATTTATTTTATATCATTATCAACTGTAATTTCCTAGGTTTTGTTTTTTAATCTATCTATTAAACCCTTTATTTCATTATGTGTATATAAAGTTACACTAGCTAAGATCTTATTAACTAATTTGGTAATAATTGACCTCTTTGGTTTCCTCGTCTTTAACGAGAGTCCAAACTTGTTGAAGACATGAGGTTGGGTTTATCCCCATCACTAAATCATTTCTTAACAAATTTAAACTCTACATTTTGGGTTCACTATGTCCCTTCTTATGACAACTTTGTCTTTTTCATAACTTTAAAGAGGTTTAATATTAATAAGTAAATATGGAAGTAATATCATTATACCGTATAAAGGTTACATACTAATATATATATACGATTATTTTTTTTTTTTTTTAAGTTCTCGATAGGCCTATGTGGCTTCCAACTCAAATATTTTTTTTATAAGCTAATATTAAAATCGTCATAACTATATAGTATGACACTATAACAGTACATTAAGTAGTAACTTTATATTTATTTTTTTTATAATATTTGTCAGTCCTCGATAGGCCTATGTGGCTTCAACTCAAATTTATTTATTAATAAATATACAGTAATTTTTTGTGCCTATATTTTCTATACAGGCTTTTATGTTTTTACAGACCCTAATTTATTTATTATTATTACCAATGTTTACAGTTTCAATACAGTTTTAATAAATATACTGAATATACAGTAATACGGTACATTTTTTTTTTTGATAGCCCTATGTGGTTTCAAAAGGCTAAATATTTTTTAAGGCCAAACACACCAGAATGAGGAGGGAATATCAGCTGTAGAGGAAATTCAAGAGAAAGTTATCCTGTCGACTGCGCCATTCACAGAAAAATATATGAATGAATAATTATATGAAGAAAGAATTAAAAGAGGAATTTTTTCAAAGATAGTTGATTTTAAAATTTTTACTATAAAAAACTTTACAACTATTTATAAGGGGTATTATTAATCATAAAAAAAATTATTATATAAAAAAAATCCTCTTTATAGCTGATGTGCTTTCCTCTTCTGTGACTAACAGTTCGGCTAACTATCCTCTATTTGGAGCAAACACCCAATCTGTAATAATGGGATTTTATAAGCTCCTATTTTATTTTTTATTATTTTTTTTATTATTATTATTATTATTAATTTTCTTCTTTCTTCTATTCGTAGCCTATATCAAAATATGAAACTTGACTTTTTTACTTTAAACTGAATTTTATTTTTAATTTAATTTTGAATAGTCAACTTTACAGTAATGATTTACTTTAAATTTAAAGGTTTTAGGTTAGCTTCTCTATTCTTTCATGCCATAATAAATATGGAGGGCAATAAAACTAAATTCAGGGTTCACACTAAAATTTTGAATTTGATTTCCCTGACTTTCCCTGACATTCCATCTTCAAATTTTCCCTGACCAGCGTGTTCATTATTTTTGGTGTATAAAATATCAATTAATCATATA
>JABUQX010057763.1:7500-15000 GCA_015478945.1 Trachelipus rathkii
TCTTATTAGTTGTTTAATTACTAAATTAGTTTTTATTACTTACTTACTCGTTACTTATTTTTTTTTGTTTTCAAATAGAAAAGTTTTTGATTTTCTTTTTTTTTTTTTATTTTTGTATTAAAAATTGCTGTCCCCCCCCTTGTTCTGAGAGTGAAACATATTTTTAAAAGGTTTCTTTTTATATAAAAAAATGAGTAAAACTATAACTGATCAGACTATATCTATGGAATTACTCTAGTCTAAAATCTATCGAAGCTACATCTAAAATCTAAGATTAGATTTCCTATGAATAAGTATTAATCCCGACTAATTTTCTTAATTTTAAAGAATGTGTATTAATCCAAGCTAATTATCTTAAATTTATGACGATCGTCGTCTAATCCAGTCTAAGTATTTCTTAAAAAAAAAAATTTAGTACAGGCGCGAAGCGAAATGTACTTTCATCATATTCTTAAAATTAAAAGTATCCTTCTTAGACTAACAGAATAAGAAGAATCCATTCTACAAACTAAAAGAATTTTCTCTTAAATCTAGGAATATACAGCAGTATATACAAAATTGGGATGAACTAGTAACCAGGAGGCAAATACCAAGCTTTCCCTCCTCGGACCGTTGTGTTCAAATCCAATTTAACAGGTGGAGGCTGGACAGGAGTCTTCGCTGTAGTCTCCGTGTTGTCACTTGCCTCGGGCTGTTGTTGCAAAGCTTGTTCCTTCATCCTTGTTTGACTTCGGGTAACTCGGGGTGTAGAATCTCTAGGACCAGTAAACAGATTATGGGGCCGATAAGAAGGGTCCTGTTTTCTGTTGTCTGGGATGAATTCCTTAGGAGATGAATCTACGACCGGGGAAATGGGAAAACGGCCATCTTTCACTGGGGAAGTTGGAGATTTCACTGGGGAATTTGCTCTTGGAGGGGCTCCACCATAGGCTCCATACACCTCACCTTCGTGTGCTGGTGGCTCCTGAAGAATCTCTTGAACAGGGTTTTCTAGGGAAATCTCTTGTTGAATAGGGGATAAAGATGGTCTAAACTCTTTTCTCCGAACCGCAAGGTTGGAGGGAGTTTTTGGGAAGTCAGGAGTGGAACACTTAAATTCAACGTCTGGACGAGCTCTTCCGGCGACTACATCGCTGTACCTTCTTCTTTCTACAATCTCATCGCTAAATCTTCTTTCTTCCACGGGTTTACTTTCTCTTACAGGTTCCACTGGGGTCGGTTGTTGCACGGGAGTTGGATGGCTCCAAGAATTCGTACTACTCGGTACCGGCTGAGGTGGGGGGATAGAGTAAGAGTTGTAGTGTTCTTGCTGAGATTGTGGTGGATGGGGAATTGGAAAGTAGCTGTGTCCGGACTGAATTTGTGGCGTTATGGGAAATATTGGGAAGACATTTGATCTGTGGGAGGAGAAATTTCTTCCACTTCATCTACTTCTTCTATTTCTTCGTCTCCTTCTTCTTCTCTTTCGTCTTCTTCCTCCTCTTCTCCTCTTTCTTCTTCTTCTTTTCTCTCAGAAGAGACTCCTGGGTCGCTTCTCTGCTGTCTTTCCTCAATTCTTTCTCTTTTTTGTTCTTTGGAGCTTAACATTTCTTTCACCGCATGGGGATTCCAAACTTCGTCATTCATGAAGTCAAAGTGTGACTCGGTGAACTTTTCTGCTGGGATCACCTTGGCGTTGTCCACGTGGACGGGGAATGTTCGGCCTGAATCTAAACAACACACCATTAACTTGTTAGGTCCTCTTAAACATTGGACAATGTATGGCCCTTCAAACTTGGGACATAACTTAGAACTTTGATGGGGTGGTTTGACTGCTCTAATGAAAACATAATCTCCTATTTTAAATTCTCTTTGCTTGGCCCTTTTATGTTGTTGCTCCAAAGTTTTTGTGGTTTCCGCTTCTAACTTCTCTCTTGCCAAATCTCTTATATAATCGATCCTTTCTACTATCGTATCTACTTCATCGGAGATGAATCTCATTTTCTCTGTCTTGTTTACAAATGGTGACACGTAATCTGGCATCTCGTAAGGGAGCCTCTTTATGTAACCATGTAACAGGAAGTGGGGAGAAGACCCTATAGATCGATTATACGCGGAATTGATAGCGATTTGGGCAAAGCTCAGGTATTTATCCCAATCTCGGTGGTTTGCATTCACGTAGTGTCGCAAGAAAGATTCAATATCTGCATTTATTCTTTCTACAACACCATTTTGGGATGCTTTGTAAGGCAAAATTTCGATCTTCTTTATCCTCCACGCCTTACATAGGTCCTTAAACACCTGGCTCGTAAATTCCAAGGCATTGTCAGAGACAAGCAGTTGAGGGGCGCTATGCCTACATATGACCCTCTCTTGCAATGCTCTGGCACATTCTTCGCTCGTTCTCGTCTTGCAAGGCACTAATTCGACATATCGTGTCAAAACGTCGCGAAATACCAAGATGTATTTGGCTCCTGATCCTGTACACGAAGGCAATTTTCCAATACTGTCAACATGAACGCGTGAGAAAGGGGTGTATGGCAATGGCCATCTATTAATCTCTGCGACAGGGGGTCTAGGACCCTTAGTTCTGGCGCACGACACACATTGACTGCAGTATTCCTTAACTAACTTTTGAACACCAGGGAAATGGTATTTCTCTTCTACTCTCTTTTCAGTTCTTTGTTGACCACCGTGTCCACCAGCTAGTGAAGCGTGGCACTGGTCTATCACACTGTAAATCATACTATCTGGAACATGTACAAGATAAGGTTTTGCTTCCACAGCGTAGTGTAAGATGCCTTTTATTAAGATGTGTGGGTGTGTATTGGGATTCTCTTCGGCCCATTTTACCAATTTTCCTACACGGGGACATTTCTGTTGTTCTTTGATGAAATTTTCCCGACTCAACGCGAAATCGATTCGCGGGAGCTTTTCTGTTGTTTCTGCTCTCTCTGCTTTCTCTGTTCTCTCTGTTTTCGCTTTTTCTTTGACCAGGAACACATTAGATGCCGGATGCCTACTCAAATAGTCGGGGGCAACGTTGTTCTTTCCTTTTTTATACACTATGGTGGGTGAGAAACTGTTTACTAAGAGATTCCATCGAGCTAAACGGCCGGTCTGCTGTTTATTTCGGAAAATAAAGCAGAGAGGTTGGTTGTGATGATAGTGACCTTATAGACGAAGATGGTGTTCTTAAACTTTTGCAAGCAGAACACCACGGCTAAACATTCCTTTTCGATCGTATCATAATTTAACTCACTGCCCCTGAGTATCCGGGACACGAAAGATAAGGGCTTCTCTTTCCCTTCATCTGTCAGTTGGTACAACACTCCTCCTATTCCGTAATTACTGGCATCTGTGTTCACGAAGAATTCTTTGCTGTAATCAGGAAAAGTCAGTTGTGGCTGCACTACTAGTTTCTCTTTTAAAGTGTCGAAAGCTTGTTGTTGTTTTTTCGTCCAAAGGAAAGGGACATCTTTCTTTATCAAATCATACAGAGGTTGTGCTACCGCGGCGAAGTCCTTTATGAGGAAGCGAAAATAAGAGAAGAACCCAAGCAAACTCTGTGTCTCCTTCACATTTGTAGGAGGGACGAAACTCTTCATTGTTTCTACCTTGGCCGGATCTGGGCTAATTCCATGTCTTCCTATCTTGAATCCTAAGTACAAAACAGCTGATTGTAGGAAGCTACACTTAGATAATTTTATTCTCAGCTTATTTTCTCTGAAAGCAGCAAGTACTTTCTTCAAATTTTCAAAGTGTTCCTCCACGTTCCTGCCCAGGATCAAAACGTCGTCTAGATAGACTTGTGCGACTGGTCCTAAGAGGTGGTTCAAGGCCATTGTCATCGTGCGGGCATAAATGCTTGGGGCATTCTTATGTCCGAACATCAAGCGAGTGGGACACCAAAGGCCCTTCCTTGTCCTAAATGCCATCAGCTTTTGTGTCTCCTCCTCTATCTCTAAGGCGTTATACGCGTCCAATAAATCTACGGATGTAAACACGGTATTACCCCCTAGGGACGTAAAAATCTCGTCGATTGAAGGCAGAGGGAACACGTCCTGAACGCTATGGGAGTTGAGGTACCTGTAATCCAAACACACTCTAGGCTTTGAACTATTCTTTTTAGCCACTACCAGTAACGGAGACGAGTGGGGGCTGTCCCAGCTTTAATGTACCCCTTTTTCAGTGCAGAATCGGTGAAATCATCGATGTCTTGCAAGTACCGGTGCGGTAATCTGTATTGTTTTCGAAAGATTACTTTAGGGGCATCGGGTAGCAGCTCAATCTTAAATTTCTGAAGCGGACAGACTGGGACAGCATCATCATCTAGTGCCAATACATCGTGGTAGTCCATGAGGAGCTCTAGCAATTCCTCCAGATACTCTGGGTTTTCGAGAAGACAATTCTCTGCATCTTCTTTTGACATCTTCTCTTCTATGATCTCTTTGTACACCCTCCTTAACTCTGTCTTCGTAAGACCTTTTGAGCAGGTGGCTACATTAGCAGAGACCGTTCTCTGGTGTCCTCTATCGTCTGTGCTTCTCGGGATTGGTTGGCTCATAATCGGATACCCTTCTCCTAGATTCACACCTTTATGCAAATAAAATGATTTGTCACTCAAATTTATATAACTGAGGATAACTGTGTTATCCCTCACCGGACTAATTGTATTAGCTAACGTATAATGGTCCTTTCGTGAAAGCTGGTGTCATTATGCACATTCGCTCCAGTTCTATATCATCTTGAGTTTCCGGTCGGAGTTTTAGATATCCGCATGATTGACTAGGCAAAACAATCTTCTCAATTACCTTTAAATTTATCTTAAATTCTTCATCCATCATCAAATAACCATCTCCTCCATGGTCATTGCTCTCCAAAATTTCCAAATCTTCGGATTGGCCCAAATTTTCTTCCATAGCTGAGGGAGTGTGCTTGAATCTGGGTCTGGCCCCTCGGGAATCAGCGCTGCGATGAGTGAGGGGTGGGTTCCGGAAGCCCACTTGGTCCCTTTTCATCTTGTCTGGCTCCCCTTGAGCTTCTCCTTTCAAGGCAGTTTCCCTGTCTCTTTTCCTCTGTATAGGCACTGGCAGCTTCTTCGAAGTCCGAACTGAAGAGGTTGTCTTCCCTCTCTGGGACACAGACAAATCGACCTTCCTATAGGAGCGAGGTTCTACCGCGGCGTGTACGTTATTAACTGGCCAGGCGGCCTCCCTATGAGAAAGATGCTTACCCGCGTTGCGTGCGTTATAAACTGCTGGCAAGGCGGCCTCCCTACGAAAAAGATGCTGATCCGCGTTGCGTGCGCTTTTAGCTGGCAAGGCGGTCCCTTTAGGAAAAAGATGCTTATCCGCAGCTCGTGCGGGTGGTTTAGCGAAAATTTGGTTCGAATCCTTTGTTTCCCCCCTTCTCGGCCCTCGGGCCGGGGGCAACTGCTCCTCCCTTTTCTTGAGGTCCCTTATTACTTTAAGATTCCCTCCAGAAACTTCTCTAACCAAATAAATTCCGAGTGGGTCGGCAAAGATCGGAATGTCTACCTCTCTATCCTCCTTGATAGACATCTGTGCAGAAAAGAAGTTCAAAGTTATGGGAATGTTAGACAAAACATTGCTACCCAAAAGAATATCCCAACTATTCTCTCCATCGTTATCGCTCACTTGGAATGTAGTGAGGTAATGCTTTTTATGTAGGCGAAGGTATAGTTGTATTTCTCCCTTTAAGACCGTTGGCTTACTGTTCACCCCCTGTACTACTAAATCGGTGTTACGGAGGACTACTTTAAAGTTTCCCTCCTTTTCCAATTGTTTGAGCCGCCGGGCGGTGACGATACTGACACTGGATCCTGTGTCAACCAAGACTTTGGTCTTCGCCTCCCTACTACTCAAAGATGGAGCAAGGTAGACATTGGTGTAAAAGTGTCGTCCCAGCCTAAAAGGTTGCTGTACGACTTCTTTTCTTTTTCTCTTAACTTCCCATCTTTTCTCCCTATCTTTAAACTTTTTCCTCACAGTCGTCTTCTCTTTGCCCGACTCTAAAAATTTTCATTCTCTATCCTATTCTGAGGATGAGAAAGTTCACCTTCATACATCTCATCACCATACTCCACTTCTTCATTCACCTCAAAATCTCTTGGCCATATATACTCTCGCGTTAGTCTTTACCTTCCCATCTGGGGGCTTGTACCCTCCCTTTTTCTTGGGAAAGGTCCTGGGCCCTCGCTTGTCTGGGTAATAAGGTTCTGGCTTTTTCGCTCTTATCCCTTTGTCCATGTCCATCTTACTGTTGTATGGAGTGAACATCAGCGGGGTTTCTGGGGTAGGTCTCCAGGGCGGTGCTCCTCTACACTTAGGTTGCGACCCCCTTCGATGGTATGCCATGCATTCTCGGCAGTAGGGCAATTCCCAACGGCATGCTTGGGACGAGTGACCCACTGATTCACAAAAGAAGCACACATAGTGTTCTTTTAACTCCTGGGCTGACATCTTTAAGGTGCCCCTATATCTCGGTGTACCATACCCCGTCTTCACTTCTTCTCTTTTCTTTTGAAAAGTATTATTCGGCTTTACCTCATCTCTCCTCCTTTGAGGAGTGTAGCTGGTTCTCACCTCCTCCCTTCCCTTCTCCTCATACCTTGGCTTCATAGGTTCCCTGTTGTCCCTGTATGAATTATTAACTCCAACCCTCTGTCTCCCTCCCGATTCTTCTTTGGCCCAGAACACCCTAGCGGTGCGGCCCTCATTTGGCCTTCTATACTCATCTTTTAATAAAGCTCCATTTGAAATTTGAGACAGCTTTTCGATCAATTCATTTAAATTCATCTCTGTATCGAATACCCTAAGGATCTTTTCTCGTAATCTGTCTCCATCTCTTCTTTCATTTACGTTTTGAATGATCTTCCCTGTAACCAATAGGTTTATCTGCCTGGAGTTGAAGATTGCTTTATCATCCAGATCATGCAGGCGGCTCTGGTACTTCGTTAACCGGTCTTTTAGTTCTAACACGAAATCAGTAAAAATTGAGTCTCTCTCCCTTCTATATTCTAAAAATTCCAACATTAAGTCGAAAACGGTTTTCTTCTCTTCCGGTTGTAGAAAAATCTTTAACTGGGCGAGAAAGTCTTCTAATCTGGTAAATTTTGAGAAAGAGTTATCTCTGAGCATATATTTTCTTGCTTCGCTATTTTGATCGGATGATATTGCCGACTTTGCAAAAGTGATCTTTTGACTTTCATTTAATGGGCCTAAAGCATCTAGCTGTGCATTCAAAGAAGTAATGAAATCTGGATATAAGATCCCTTTCCATATTCTTGTCTTAAGATGTCTGCCAAATAACTTCAAATTTTCGGGAATCGTTGGAAACGCGGTGTTGAACAGATTCGTTGGGTAATAGGGCGCTCCAATTGGTTGTGGAGGCATATAGGGGTATCCTTGCCATGCTCCGGGGTAAGGAGGGAACTGGTTAGGCATGGTGTAATTGCCAGGTGGCATGCCTGTGTAATAGAAAGGTGGGGGCATCGTC